>JAODAL010023773.1:0-61971 GCA_025379985.1 Phyllomedusa bahiana | reverse complement strand
ACCTGAAATTTTTTTTGTTTTTTTTTAAAAATTAAGCCGGGAAAGGCTTAAAACCCCAAAAACCCCCCAAAAAAGGGGGAAGGGTTCCTTATTGGGGTTTTTACAAAAATTGATTTTTACAAAAAAAAAAAAAAAAAAAATAAAAGGTGTAATAAAAAAAAAAAAAAAAAAGGCCGGGGAAACATTTTAAAAAGGGGAAAAAATAAGTGGAAAAAAAAAGTTTTTGTTTTTTCCAAATAAAAAACTTTAATTGGGACAAAAGATCGGAAACATTTTGACTTAAGGGAAACCGGTCCCCAAAGAACTCGGGAGCCCGGGGTTTTTTTGGGATTTTTTTAAATAAAAATAGTAAAAAAAAAAAAAAAAAAAACAAAAAAAAAAAAAATAAAAAAAAAAAAAAGTGAAAAAAAAAGGGGTTAAAATTTGGGGGTAGGATAGATAGTTTGGGGGAGGTCAAAAAGGGGGGAGAAGAGGGGAGACGGGTCCCTGTCCGGAATTAACTATAAACATAACTCTGGGACCAGAACCCCTGGGTTAAAATTTTTTTGGGGTAAGATAGTGAAAAAAAACATCAAAAAAGGGAAGGGGAAAAAATTCAAAAAAAAAAAAAAAAAAAAAAAATTTAAAAAATAAAAAAAAAAAAATAAATAAAAAATTGGTAAAAATTTTGGAAAATACTGTATATATTGTAAATAGGGTGGGGTTTAAGGGGGGCCTTTTTGGGGAATTTTTTAAAAGGGTTTAAAAAGGTTGGGGTGAGGTAAAGGGGTGAAAAGAAGGGGAAATACCGGGACCAGCTGGGGAAACTCTATAAAAGAAAATCAAGGAAAATTTTTGTGTTTTAAAAATTTTTTTTATATTCGGGTTAAATTATAAAATTTTGTAACTTTCCATCATTTTAAAAAAAATAAAAAGCTTCCCCATTCGTTTCAAAGGGGGAGTTCCCAGTACAGGGCGCTGTTTCCCTCCCTTTTTTGGTTCCCCAAAATGGGGGGTTTTCCCCAAAAGGGTTTCCCAAAAGGGGAGCCTGTTTCCCCTTTTTCTGTTTTGGGGGTTTTCCCCAGTAAAGGGAAAGCTTTTTTATTTCGGGTTTTGGGAAAACATTTTTGGGTAATGGGCAAGTAGAAATTTCCCAAACTTTAAATACAAATCACCCTCCTCTCACTTTTTCCCCCTTTTTGTCACATTCATGTAAATTTTATAAATCTGTAATTAATATTTTACTTAAAACCAAATTACATTTTGGGCCATCCAAAAAGAAACCCTTGGGTTTTCACGCAAAAAAGGGAAAACTACTTTATTAGCAAAAAAGGGTTTAAATTACTTTGAAAACCCACTCCCTTGGGTATATCAAAATGCACCATGCCCGTTTTTTTTTAAACTTTTTGGGCATTGAATAGCCCCTTTTCCCCTTGTCAACATTTTTTAAAAGTTGATGCACTGTGTAGAATTATTGTTATTTTGGCATCATGATACATATGTTATTTAATACTTTGTATTCTAAAAATGTCATCAATATAGTGTCAACCCTAAGGTGGACCAGAGATGACTGTATTCCATGTGTGTTCTCTTTCACTATAGGTGTGTTCACCATTCACTATAGACTGACCCCTCCTGTTCTGTAGAGATCACTTCCCCGCAGTCTCCTCATCACCGGCAGGATTACACAGACAGGTAACACCTATATATAGATAACACAGGATTCACCAGTCACTATAGACTGACACCTCCTGTTCTGTAGAGATCACTTCTCCCAGTCTCATTACAGACAGGATTACACTGACAGGTAACACCTATATATAGATAACACAGGATTCCCATCACATAGACTGACACTCCTGTTCTGAGAGATCACATCTCCCCAGTCCTCTCACAGGCACGTTAACTTACAGGTACACCTATACATAGAACCAGATCCACCATTCACCTTAGGAGATGTCACAGCTCGCCCCTTCTGCACAGTGACTTCTTCCAGGTCCATGAGCATGCCATACCTACTCCTCGAAGTAATGGGTCTGCTCCTGCACAGCTCTAGGTCAAGAAGCCTGCTAAACGTATCTCTAGAAATGTTGAAAAAAAAAGAGCTCAGGCAAGAGGCGCCCTACAATTATAAAAAAAACAGATGAAAAAAAATGAGTCAGAAAATAAGAAAAGAATATGGATCAGTGTCTGGTTTTAGTTAGAAACAATTGGTGATGGATCCCCTTTAAAGGGAACCTGTCACATAGGTGATGCCCCCCTTGCTGAAGGCAGCACAAGCCAGTGTCCGACCTGTTGCTCCCAGCGCTGTGCCCCATAAGTGATGCCCCCCCTGGCTGAGGACAGCACAAGCCAATGTCAGACCTGCTGTTTCCAGCGATGTGTCCCTTATTCTGTAAGATGCAGGAATTTTAGAGCATTTACCCCTCAAATCTTATTCATAAGTAGTTGTTAGCCCCGCCCACCAAAGGCTAGCCCCGCCCACCTGACAGGTCATTCACATGTTTCTACCTACTCAAAGTAATAGGTTTATCAGGACACAGCACTGGAAACAGCAGGTCTGACACTGGCTGGTGCTGCCCTCAGCAAGGGGGGCATCACCTATGTGACTGGTTCTCTTCAAGGTGATTATGTGGCTCAGAGATGGGGAGCGCTCACCTGTTTCATGAGGTCTTTAGCTTCCAGTTCGGATTTCTTCAGGGAGCCCTCGAGCTGAGCGATTTTCTGTTGCAGCTCTTCTCTGTGTTCCCGAATGCTCAGGTCTAACTGGGTGAGCTGCAAAAGAATGAAAAAATCTGGCAATGTATAAAAAAGCAGAATAACTACCATCATCCGTAAACAAACAGGAACACAACACTGCGCCCTCTGGGCAGCGGCGACAGAATATGGTAGGATCTATGCCCTCAGTCCATTATATGTACAGCGCTCCCTCAACGTGCAATAGTAATAGGTTCTGGAACGACCATTGTCTGATGAGACCAGAACTCTAAGGAAAACTGGTGACTGGTTCTGAAGCCCTAAAATGTACCAAACATAATGCAGAATATTACAGAGTATTTTTCAGTTTTGTTTCGTATTCATTGTAGATGATGCAATCTAGAGATTAGAGAAAATGCAGCAGATACTAATCCAGATACTGCACGTCCTTACATTTAAAGGGGTTTTGCCACGATCTTATTTTATACCTCCTGCATCCAGCTCTGTGTGCTCAGAAGGGTGTGTGTGTGATTTGTTTGAATTGCATATCATGTGACCCAGAAGGATGACATCACCAGGCCTTTCCTCTCTCTAGTCAAAGAAAGCTCTGTTTATGTAAGGCATTGTGAGTAGCTGAGAGGTAAAGTTTTTGCCTCCAGGCACAAGGGTCCTAGGTTCAAATCTGTGGATTTTTTTTCTCTTTATCAATGCACATTCCTCATTGAGGTTTCTTTTTTATTTATTTGCACCGTTTGACTAATTACTAAGTAGCTGCCTGAGAGGAGAGGTGATGTCTGAGCATGTGTGACCAAGACTGAGGAGCTCTCAACCCTGCTCGTATCCCTTGGAGACGAGCTGTAAACAATGGATCATTAAGGGTGCAGCTAAAACAAAAACGGTGCAGAATTTTTAATAATAATGAATGGTGAAAATGTTTGTTATTTCATTTGCAAGCTTCCCACGTCAATTTTACTTTGTGGCAAAAGCCCTTTAACATCAGAGAGAGCTGCTGGAGGCTGAAAATCACTGACTATGATGAGGACAGGAGCTTCCAGGGTCATGGACGTAGTACACAGTAGGGCAGATTTATCATAGTGCTGATCAACCTGCTGCAGGTTTACACGGTCTGGTCTAACTTTACACCTTCTATTAGTTGGCTGACTTTATGTCATTAATTGCAAGAAAAATTTTGGTGCATTTTTTTGGCACATGATGTCGCGCCAAGCCAGGCCCCTTATACTGAGGCCCCTTTTGTCTCACGAAGTGCAGGAGTGCCTAGAATGTGTCTATAACCCATAATCAAGGTGATGTAAAGCATGGGCACTGGTACCGTGGGGCACAATGAACCAAAATTAGGTCTTTCTTGCCCAAAGGAACCAATCAGAGCTCAACTTCTTATATTGTTCTGGGAAAATAAAGCAGAGCTCGGATTGATTGTTGTGGGCAACAGAGAGAGTTTTACTATTAGACAGTTTTGATAAATGAGGCCCCATGACAGATCATTGTCTGCCGGAAACCTTGTATCCCGAGGACATTGTCTGCTGGAAACCTTGTATCCTGAGGACACTGTCTGCTGGAAACATTGTATCCCGAGGAAATTGTATGCTGGAAAACTTCTATCCTGAGGACATTGTCTGCTGGAAAACTTCTATCCTGAGGACATTATCTGCTGGAAACCTTCTATCCTGAGGACATTGTCTGCTGGAAACCTTGTATCCCGAGGACATTGTCTGCTGGAAACCTTGTATCCCGAGGACATTGTCTGCCGGAAACCTTGTATCCTGAGGACATTGTCTGCTGGAAACCTTGTTACTTTTCCTGAAGACATTTGTCTGCTGGAAACCTTGTATCCTGAGGACATTGTCTGTGGAAACTTTATCCTGAGACATGTCTTGGAAAAACCATTGTATCCCAAGGACATTGTCTGCTGGAAACATTGTATCCCGAGGACATTGTCTGCTGGAAACATTGCTGATCACCAAAAGTACCAGTTGTCTGCTGGAAACATTGTACCCTGAGGACATTATCTGCTGGAAACTTGTATCCCCGAGGACATTGCTGCTGGAAACTTTGTATCCTGAGGACAAATTTTTCTGGGCCCTGGAAACCTTGTATCCTGAGGACACTGTCTGCTGGAAACATTGCATCCCGAGGACATTGTCTGCTGGCAACCTTGTATCCTGAGGAAATTTATTGTCCTGTTGTGAAACAAACCCTTGTATCCCTGAGGCATTGTCTGCTGGAAAAATTGTATCCTGAGGAACCTTGTCTGCTGGGAAAACATTGTGTATCTTTGAGGGACATCTAAAATTGCCTAGGAACTGGAAACATTGTATCCTGAGGACATTGCCTGCTGGAAACATTGTATCCTGAGGACATTGCATGCTTGAAACATTGGCCAGCTTGCCAAGTCATTTTAGGTGGCCCATGAGAGCTTAGACACAACGTGCAGGGATGGATAAGGTCTGTACACAGAAGGTCTGGCTCTCCACTTTCCACAGAGGATGCAGCCAGTGTTTGGCAGAGACAGTGGCGTGAGCACAGGGAACGGGCCCCATCTTGGATTCAGAGCTACAGCCCTACCCCGGCACTCCGGCCACACTCCAATGGTCCTCTGAGAGCACCCAAAATGCTGATGTAGCCTTTAGTGAACACGAGTAGTTTAGACTCTATACTATTTCCATCTGTCACTGAACCAGTACAGCGCCCCACACTGGTAGCTTCCTATAGCGTGATGAGCCCAGGACAATGAGGATGGAGGCACATGCACTTTCAGTACTAACCTGTGCTGCTCTTTGTTTCAGCTCCCAGTTCCGGTCTTTCAGAGCCTGGTCCAGGTCAAGCAGCTCGTGGTCTCTCTCGTCCATTTCAGCCTTGCATGTTCTGCAATGCAACCAAATAGCAGCAGGGCACATAGCCGTTACCAACTTACACACTGTAAAAGACCATGCCTGCACCAGTACCCAACCCTGCAATCCCAAAAATAGCCCTGAACTTTACAGAAAACCAAAAAATAGAAGACAAAAGAAATGTAAGTAGGTGCAATATAAAAAGCTTAATATATTCACCTACCGTGTAAACTAAAGGGGTATTCCAACCCTACAACGTGACGGCACTTCACTGGGACACAACACCACTTTATGAATGGTGGGAGTCTCATCTGTGCAACCTCCATGATCCTGACAATGAAGGGGCCACAGCACTGGTGAATGGGCTGCAATCAGCTTCCTGCACAGCCGGGGGCCCGGAGCAAGAAGGAAAACTTAAAGGGGTTTTGCCACAATCTAATGTTGATGTGGGATCCTTCAAAATGGGTATTTAATAACTTTTCTTATATGTGATTATAAAAAGTGTAGCCTGTGAGAGCTACAGCGTGACTTACATGCCCTTAGTTTCCTGACTGTTTACATTAGCTTTGCGTTGTTTGCACTTCTTATCTGATGGCAGGGCACATGAACTAGCTTTGAAGAGAGTGGGAGAAAAGAGCCTGTGTCTTTTGTATAGAGAATCCACTGGTTGTAATGTAATTATCCAAGTAAACATGCAGAAGCTCTCTGCTCAGCCCTCCTCTCCATCCCTGCAGCAGTCGGTGAATGAACAAAAGAAGACTGCCTGCTTGGAACTTATCTTCTCTCCTGAGCAGATAAGAGGGAGAAACAAAACCCGTATAGCTTGTGTACAATACAGTTATCCCCTATGGATTAGCCAAACAACGTTTGCTCAACTACAGAGACTGAATATCAGCCTCAGGAGCGTTCATGGGAGGTGGAGCGATGACATCACAGAGTAGATAATTGTTTTTTTAAACACAGAAACACAATGCCCATTTTCTCAAGTCTTTAGATCAGAGTACCAGCCTGTTAGGCGAGGAAATCACTCCTTGGCAAAACCCCTTTAGGAGCGGGGTGTATTGATTCGCCAGTGCTGTGGCCCCTTCATTGTCAGAAGCATGGAGGTCTCAGAGGTCAGACCCTCACCATTGGCTCAGATCATGAGAATCCTACTTAAAGGAGTGTTCCCATGAAGGAACTTTCACATGACAAATTGGCTCAAGTTGGTTACAAATATGGCCGAGCACACTCCCTTAAATAATGTATCTTTCTCATTAAAGGGGTTTTCTCACTACAATGATTAGCTTTGCTCTTTTGATATTGCTCCGGAGATGAGAGAGTCTATCTGCTCTGAGTGCACTCAAGTGTCTATAGTTACAGTCCATATCTCTATTTCTGATTAGACAGAGCGCAGGGAATGACATCACCATGGTCGGAGGGAGCACAGTCTTTATCTCTAACAAGATTAGCTTGTTTACCTTGGATAAACCATTGTTTTCACTCCTTGGAGCTCTGTAGCTTTACTTATTTCAGATTAAATCTCCTGCACTTATATTACTTTAACACTCAGCAAGTTATAGAGGAGCTAAATATGCTCATCACTGCTATAGAACCATCCACAGACGGAATAGGAAGCGCGAGTCTGAAGCTGCCTGTAACTCTGTGAACCAACATGGTGAGTAAAGCCCTTTAAGGTCATTGAGGGACACAACATCACGAGTATACGGCTCCATCACCTATGGGAGAAAATATCACTGGAGCGGGACATTTTCCATAAATTTCACCTGAAAACCAAATATCGCTAGTGTACGTAGGTGTTAAAAGGGGGTATTCCTACATTGCTGTTCTGATTTTGCTTCATTTTTAGAGTTTTGGCAGTTTTTTATTTCCTGCTTGTTTAACAGAAGTTTCCTTAAAATTAATGATAAACCCTCTGCTCTAGCAACGGCGGGTTTTTTGCGTCACTCTAGCTTTTGTTTATCAGTGCCCAGAAAAATTGTTTTTCTTTTTGCTTGGCCCTTAAAACTAAAAAAGCTCTATTTGCCCTTTTGCTTGCTGTAAAAAAAAGGGTCAACCCAGGGGGAAACACTGAAATCCAAATTTTGCAGAAAAATCACCCCCAGCCTGAACCCGGAAATGGGAGCCTGAAACCCGCCCTTTACTCTGTTTAAAACAGGATTTAAAGGGGAAAAAAACCCCTTTAGCCAAAAATAAGCTGGACATTAAATGAAAAAAAATCCGTTCACCTCTTTCTTATCTATAATGTGGAGCTTCAGAACCTCCCACAACCTGAAGCTGCAGAACCACCCACAGGGCCCCCCCCCAAAAGAAAAAATGGGAAACCCGAAGTGGTTTGAACCGCCCACAGCCTGACCAGGAAAATGGGCCTGTGCTGTAGAAAAACCCTCCCAACCCGCCCCCAAAATTTAAAAGGGGGGCCTGGGGGGCTGTAAAAATGCCCACAGTCCCGAAATGGAAGGGGGGAAAAATTTAGGCCTGTAGAACCTCCCAAAGTTCTGAAAAAGGAAGTGGGAGCCTGAAAAATGTAAATGCACAACCCGCCCGAACAGAAAGCGGGAGCCCGGAAACTGGAAAAACCCACCCAACCCCCCTGAAAAGAAAAGTGGGAGCCTGAAGGGTGTAGAACCCCCCCCAGGTCCGGGAAAAGGAAATGGGGGTGAAGGCTGTAGAAACCGGGCCCCCGTCTTTAACAGGAAAAATGGAAGCTGAAGCTGTTGAACCCTTTCCCCCCGCCTAAACAGGAAGTTGGGAGCCCGAAATGTAAAAAACCGCCCCCAGTCTAACAGGAAAATGGGGCCTGGGAAGGGTGTGAAAAGCCCAACAGCCCGAAACTTTTTAGAAACCGGCCACAGCCTGAACGGAAGTGGGAAAATGAAACTGGGAGAAACCACCCCCCGCCTGAACAGGGAAATGGGAGCCTGAAAATGTTGAAACCCCCCACAGTTTTAACGGAAGGGGGAGCCCGAAGTGTAGGGAAACCCTTTCCCCCCGCCCGAACAGGAAGTGGAAGCTGAAGCTGTTTGAAAACCCCCCACCCGCATGACCCGGGAAGGGGGGGCCCTGAAGCTGTTAAAAAAACCCCCCACAAGGGCCCGACCCGGAAATGGGGGCCCGAAAAATGTTTAAAAACCCCCCAAAGCTTTTAACAAAGGGGAAAAGGGAAATGAAACTGAGGAACCGCCCAAAAGCCTGACAGGAAGTGGGAGCCCTGAAGCTGGCCCTTTTAAGGCAGGCTTGTAAAAAGGTAGAGGGGGGAAAAACCCCCTTTAAATCTTTGTATAAGGAGTTTGATCCCACCCTTTTTTTTTCCGGGGGGTTTTGTTTTATCCTTTTTTTCCCCCATGAAGATGGTCTTGGTCAGGTTTTTGCAGCCCCCTAAAAAGTTTGGTTGTTGCAGTTCCTTTTGCAACGGCAATTCGTTCATTTCCCCTTTTTTCTATAGATGTTTTCAGCGGGGCTGTCTCTTGTAAAAGGTCATGAGAAAAACACGTGTTTATATATTATATATACATTTATAGACTTTGGGAACAATGCAAGAAATAATCACTTCCAAAATGATTTTCAGATAAATGTGACACCACTAAAAACCCCAAAGCAAATGATATTTTAGAATATTAGACAATTGAAGGGGAACTCTCATACATTGTTGTGGGCCATGTTATAGAGCGGGGAGTGAGGAATTATTGATCGTGGCCCCCTGTTATAGGCGGAGGAGTGAGGACATGCTTTGATTGCGGCCCCCGTTATAGAAAGGGGGAGATGGGATGCTTTGATTGAGGCTCCATTTTAGAGGGGAGGGAGGAATGTTGGATCCCCCCCCCCTGTTTATTGGCAGGAGGAGCGAGGCTGCTATTGAAATTGTGGCCTATGTTATAGAGCAGGGGAGTGAGGGCATGCTATCTGATCTGCGGCTATGTTATGAGCAGGAGGGTGGGACCGCAAATGTCTGTGGCCCCCTGTTTTAGAGAGGAGGAGTGGGAAGCTATTGATTGTGGCCCCCTGTTATTGAGCGGAGGGCGAGGAATGTATCTGATTGAGCCCCATGTTTTAGAGCAGGAGGAGTGAGGAAATGTATTGATTGTGGCCCCGTTTTTGAGCAGGAGGAGTGGGGAAGTATTGTTTGCCCCCCCATTTTTATAGAGCAGGGGGAAAGTGAGGCTTGTATTGATCTGGGGCCCCCTGTTTTAGAGAAGGAGGAGTGGGGAAATTTGTTCTGATCTGACTGCCCATGTTATAGAGCCGGAGGGTGGGGGAATGCTATTGATTTGCAGGCCCCTTTTTTAAGAGGGGGGGGAGTGGGGACACCCATCTGATTTTTTGGGGGCCCCATTTTAGAGAGGAGGGTGGGGGAATTTTTATCTGATTGGGGCCATGTTATAGAGGGGGAGGAGTGAGGAACTGCTTTGATCTGTCCCCAATGTTATGGGAGCAGGAGAAGTTGAGGCTTCCCATTGATTGGGCCCCCTTTGGTTTTTAGAAAAGGAGGAGTGAGAAACATGTTTTGACCCCTGTGGCCCCATGTTATGGGCGGGAGGGCAGGGAAATGTATTGATCTGGGGCCCCCATTTTAAATAGAGCAGTGGAGTGAGGAAACATGCTATTTTTGATTGCCCCAAAGTTATAAAATAGGGGGAAAGTGGGGAAATTTGCTATTGCCCTGGGGCCCTATGTTATTGGCAGGGGGAGCTGGGACTGCCATCGGGATTGGGGCCCCAATGTTATAGAGCAGGGGAGGGGGGAAAGGGTATTGATCTGGGGCCCCATGTTAAGAGCGGGGAGGAGCTGAGTACATGCTTTCTGATCTGGGGCCCCAATGTTATAGAGCAGGGGGGATTTGAGGAACTTATTGATCTGGGGCCCCCATGTTTAGGGGGAAAAGGAGCTGAGGAATGCTATTGATCTGTGGCAATGTTTAGAGAGGAGGAGTGAGGCCCTGTATTGATCTGGGCCCCCATGTTATAGAGCAGGAGGAGTAAAAGGGAATGAAATAGGGAATTGGGGCCCCAAATTTTAAAGTGAGGGAGGAGTGAGGACATGCTATCTGATCTGGGGCCCCAAAATGTTATGAGCGGAGGAGTGGGGAATTTTGTATTTTGATGCCCCATGTTTTTGAGCAGGGGAGTGAGGACACCCCTATATGATCTGGGGCCCCCATTTTTTTTTTGGGGGGGGGAGGGGTGGGGGACATTGGGACTTTTTTATGTTGGGCCCCAGTTATAGAGCAGGGGAGCTCGAGGACATGTTTATTGTTGTGGCCCCTTGTTTTAAAAGAGGGGAGTGGGGAATGCTATTTGATTGTGGACCCATTTTTATAGAGCAGGAGGAGCTGAGGACAGGGCTTTTTGATCGCGGCCCCCAGTTATAGAGCAGGAGGAGGGGAGGCCCATGTTTTGATTGGGGCCCCCTTGTTATAGAGAGGGGGGATGAGGACATTTTTTCCCTGATCTGGGGCCCCCCTTTTTTATAGAGCAGGAGGAGGGGAGGAATGTATTTGATCTGTGGCCCCCATGTTATAGAGCAGGAGGAGCTGGGGGGAAAAGGGAATGTGATTGTGGCCCTTTTTAGAGAGGGGAGTGGGGGAAATTTGCTATTTTTGGATCTGTGGCCCCATGTTTTAGGAGGAGGAGTGGGACTTTGCTATTTTATCTTGGCCCAAACCTTTTTTAATAGGCAGGAGGAGCTGAGGACTTGCTTTGTTTGGGGCCCCATGTTATAGAGGGGGGGAGTGGGGAATGAAAATCTAAAATGAGGGCCCCATGTTATAGAGCAGGAGGAGGAGGACATGTATTGAATGAGGACCCTTTTTTATAGGGGGAGGAGCTGAGGAAAAATTCTATTGATCACGGGCCCCCATGTTATAGAGAGGAGGAGTGAGGACGCGTGGCCCAACCTCCCGTTTGGGGGGGCCCCATATCGTTAATCGCTGTTTTTTCACTAGATCCATTTTTTGTCCTTGTAGCATCACCTCCATTTGGGAGTCATTTTTGGCTTTGGTTTCCCCCATCGGGGCGGGTCCTACCCGGTTCTGTTTGGCTCGTTTTTTTGCAGGGGTAAGGTCAGTCTTCCCCTGATAGGAAAAAAAAAAATTTATTCTTTTTGAATTTAAATTAAAAGAGCCAAAAAGTGTAAAATTTAAATTCAATGAACCCCAAACGGAAACAATTTGATTTTTTTAAAAATTTATTTTTTTCCCGTACCCGAAAAAAACTGAAAAAATTTACAAAAAGGAAATCCCCTTGTGCTCCTCCTCATGTTTGTGTTGGTGAGAGGAGCCTCCCCCTCTCCCCTCCCCGGGGGGAGGTACAAAGTTTTAAAAGGGTTTTCCCAAAAAAGTGAGTTCCCCCAAAAGGGTTCCCCTTTGGGTTTAAAAAAAAAGGGGCGTTGTGTTTCTGTGTTTAAAAAAACAAGTACCTCCTCTGTGATGTCATCGCTCCACCTTCCATGCACGCTCCTGATACTCAGTCCCTGTAGTTGAGCAAACATTGTTTTGCTAATCCACAGAAGAGAACTGTATTGTTCACAAGTTTCTCCCTCTTATCTGCTCAGGAGAGAAGATAATCTCTGAGCAGGCAGCTTCTTTCATTGGTTCCAGACCTGCATGTTTACTCAGGTAATTACATTACAGCCAGTGGATTCTCTATACAAAAGACACAGGATCTTTTCTCTCCAGTTCCTTCAAAGCTCGTTCATGTTCCCTGTTCCTAGTCATGTCTAATGTAAACTGTCAGGAAACTAAGGGCATGTAAGGAAGGCTGTGGATCTCACAGGCTTCACATTTTTTAAAGAAATATATTTAGAAAAGTGATAAAATACCCATTTTGGAGGATCCCACGTCAACATTAGATCGTGGCAAAACCCCTTTAAGACTCATCCCTTGGTTATTATTATATATTTTAGAGCGCCATTGATTCCGGAGCGCTGTACATTCAAGGGGGTTACATGCATAACATAAGTCGAACAAGTACAATGGTTCAGTCCCAAGCATTGCCTATTCCCTACACCAGCCTATATTTACCCCAGAGAACTGCCCTTTGAAATGCGCAGAACATAAAGTCAACCTATAAAAACGTGCTGCAAATCCTACTCCGAGGTCCCTTATCATCCCTTCTCTTTTCTTAATCCGCTGGTTGTCTACTTAGTGAAAATCCTAATATTTAGTTATCAGCTTTGAGACTATTTGGTATATGTTAAAGTTTACCAAAATAATTTCCAATGTTATCATAAGCCTCAATTATGATGTGTAGAAGCCAAACAACATGGAAAACACCCAAAAAAGAATAAAAGGAAAAAAAAGCAAACTTTCCTAGAAACCCTTTTGTTCCCTCTTCCTCTTTGCTCACTGTTCTGTGTCTGTAGTAGGGCACCAAGATTAAAGGGAATGCGTCATCAAAAATGACTTATTGTTTAACTCACATTTTTATGTTGAACACATTCTGTAGGAATTTTTGGTTATTCTTTTTAATTTTCCATATCACTTTCAATATTTTTTTTAATAATTCTTAAGTCCTGTAGTTTTCACTTTGGCCACTAGGCCTAATAATAGTCTGACACTTCCTGTTCTGTAGAGGGAGATTTTCAGTGTCTGCTCATTATCAGTAACAGCAGGGCCAAGCTGAAAGGAGACACCGTTGTGTACAGATAACACAGAATCCACCAGTCACAAGAGGAGATGTCACAGCTCCCCCTCTTCCCTCCCTTCACAGTGAAAACTCTCCTATAGATGTCTATGGGACAGAAACTGTCTTAAGAATCCTATGGGCATGAAGCTGCTGTAAAGTATCTCTCTGACTGCTGTTAAAGCTGTGCAAGCAAGAATGTCTTCCCCACAATCATATATAGACGGCCGAATAGAGAAATCTATAATCAGGAAATAAAAACTGACTGAGAGGAAAAGAATGTGGATCAGGGCTTGATTTAATAAGTAAAAAAAAAAAAAATTGGCGACATATTCCCTTTAAGTCCCACCCGTTTGTTTTAGCTCCAAAAATAGAACAGATCAGCAGGAGATTTAGGGGCCGTCGTGTTCATGTTCCGCCTGAAAACCGGGCAAAAGAATGAACGTGTTCGATGCGTTTCGGACCGCCGCGGTGTAAAAAAACGTTTGGCGGAAAATCCGTGCAGTAAGAACCGTTGCATGGATTTTTCCTTTAAGGTCCATGTTAAAGTTTGACAGCCGGTTTACAGACGGCTTTCAAAACAAAAAAAACCGTCTGTAAAACGGTCTGTAAAACCGGCCGTGGGGACAAACCCTTAGGCCCTTACATGGTTTTTATTCAAGCCTAATTGCAGCTGGTTTTTCGCTGAAATTCCGGCTTGAAAAAAGGGGGCGGGTGCGGGGGCCGGCCCCCGGCCCCATAGACTTCATTATCCCGGGCGTAGGGCCCCCGGGGATAATGTGCTGTCACTTTCTCCCCCCCGGGGGGGATTGCCAGCGGGGGGGGGAGCACGGAATCCACGTTCTCTATGAAAGTGGATTACCGTAATGACTGCGAGGATTGACCCGACTAAAGCGGCGGATACGGCCCAAACCCCGGGAAATAAGCCGTGTGAACATGGCCTTAGGGTTCACTTTTACAGCCTATTACAACTTCTTCTCCCCTACAACTATCAAAATCCTGCCAATAAGCCGCCCCCCACCTGTCCCACTTACCGCCCTGCCCTTTTAACTCATAACTTCTTAAAGCTTTGCAGCCACTCCGTATTGGCCACCTGAAGCCGCTCCTCTGCTGCCCCCATGTTTACCCGAAATGACGACCTTTGTTTCTCAAGTTCAAATTCTAGTTTGGAGACCTGCGGAAAAATTAAAGCTTTATGCTATGTTCACACCGAAGATTTCTGAGCAGAGTCCACCTTGAAAACTGAAAAAAAGGATTCCCATTCCACAAATAGATTAGAACAAGCAAAATGGAGGCGTCTACTCGGTCCTTACAGGTTACTTGAGGGCAGAGTTAGAGTGGCCCAAGAGAGGACCAAACGCTCCTCCAGGGGGACCAGGCTCTGACATGGTAATGGATACCTTAAGGCAGGGCTGTGGAGTCGGCAAGCCAAAGCCCCGACTCCGACTCCTCAATTTCCCAAACATCCGACTCCTGACTCCCTCATACACGGCCTGTTTAAGTGATAACTTTCCTGTAGTAAAATGAAACCATCAGGCTGTTTTATCACCTTTAGGGATACATAATCAAATATTTAGGTAGAACAGACATGACAAGCAAAAGGGTAACACATGTTTTGAGCTTTTGAATGTGTAAGAAGGACCTGGGATCAGATTTTGGTCAAGATATGATTGAATTGATTCAGAGCCCAGAAGGTTTTCAGGCAGAGCTGAAAACCAAAGGGGGGATTCACCAAATACGAACAAAATAATACAAAGTAACATTTTGATTTTTAGGAGCAAAACAGTAACAATGCAGTTACAGGAAAGAATCTGCAGAACTGAGCAGAGGGTAAATACTTGAAAGTCACATTGATGTATAAGATAGATAAGATGACTGTATAGAAAATTGCTCTTTGCGCTGCATCAAACTAACTGGACCAACTTATTATATATTTTGGGAATCGGTCCATTTTATGTCGACTCCGACAAAATAGGCACCGACTCAGACTCTACGACGCAGACTCCACAGCCCTGACTTAAGGGCCCCAAAGGTCTGGCGGAGGGGAACCTTACTTACAGCGTCCCGAAATACGTTTCAAATACGTGTTACAAAGTGTGTCTCGTATTTCGGGTCGTAAATACAATCCCCATTCTTTACTATGGGGATTTATGTTGCGAAATACGCCTCAATAAGTGACAGGGGCCTTAATTTTACGATCGTATTTACGGACATATTTACACCTGCAAATACGCCTCGTGTGAGCGACGAGGCGTATTTTACATTGGAATAAATGCTAAACTAATTGTTCATTATTTGAAACGTATTTCGGGACGTATTTGCGGACATAATTACGTCCGTAAATACGCCCGAAATAAGCTGTGTGAACATAGCCTAAAAGTAGACATGATTGGTGGACTCGTGGAACATCAGACCAGCACTACTAGGAGGGAGGAGGCATCTTTGGTGGCTCCTGGAAGTTTACTTCAAGTAAAATTTCTAGCAATGCTTGTCAGAGTGGCTTTGATTTAAAGGGGTGTTCCCACCACAGAATGATGGCATATTGCTAGGAGAGATCATCAAAGTCTGATGGGTGCCCGTCCCACCTCTATCTTGTGAACAGGCCCCCGAAAGTGTCAGATCAGAATAGAGATCCGGTCAGGCTTGTGGAAGACTCTCCATTCTGTTCTATGTTAGTTCTCAGTACAAGGGAGCGCTGTGTTCTCCATTCTGTTCTATGGGAGTTCCCAGTACAGAGGAGCGCTGTGTTCTCCATTCTGTTCTATGGTAGTTCCCAGTACAGGGGAGCGCTGTGTTCTCCATTCTGTTCTATGGGAGTTCCCAGTACAGGGGAGCGGTGTTCTCCATTCTGTTCTATGGGAGTTCCCAGTACAGGGGAGCGCTGTGTTCTCCATTCTGTTCTATGGGAGTTCCCAGTACAGGGGAGCGCTGTGTTCTCCATTCTGTTCTATGAAAGTTCCCACTACAGGGGAGCGATGTGTTCTCCATTCTGCTCTATGGGAGTTCCCAGTACAGTGGAGCGCTGTGTTCTCCATTCTGTTCTATGGGAGTTCCCAGTACAGTGGAGCGCTGTGTTCTCCATTCTGTTCTATGGGAGTTCCCAGTACAGTGGAGCGCTGTGTTCTCCATTCTGTTCTATGGGAGTTCCCAGTCCAGGGGAGCGCTGTGTTCTCCATTCTGTTCTATGGGAGTTCCCAGTACAGGGGAGCGCTGTGTTCTCCATTCTGTTCTATGGGAGTTCCCAGTACAGGGGAGCGCTGTGTTCTCCATTCTGTTCTATGGGAGTTCCCATTACAGGGGAGCGCTGTGTTCTCCATTCTGTTCTATGGGAGTTCCCAGTACAGGGGAGCGCTGTGTTCTCCATTCTGTTCTCTGAGAGTTCCCAGTACAGGGGAGCGCTGTGTTCTCCATTCTGTTCTATGGGAGTTCCCAGTACAGGGGAGCGCTGTGTTCTCCATTCTGTTCTATGGGAGTTCCCAGTACAGGGGAGCACTGTGTTCTCCATTCTGTTCTATGGGAGTTCCCAGTACAGGGGAGCACTGTGTTCTCCATTCTGTTCTATGGGAGTTCCCTTAACAGGGGAGCGCTGTGTTCTCCATTTTGTTCTATGGGAGTTCCCAGTCAAGGGTAGCGCTGCTTTCGCCTTTTTTTCTATGAGAGTTCCCAGTACAGGTGAGTGCTGTGTTCTCTATTCTCCTCTATGAGAGTTCCCAGTACAGGGGAGCGCTGTGTTCTCCATTCTCCTCTATGGGAGTTCCCAGTACAGGGGAGCGCTGTGTTCTCCATTCTCCTCTATGGGAGTTCCCAGTACAGGGGAGCGCTGTGTTCTCCCTTCTCCTCTATGGGAGTTCCCAGTACAGGGGAGCGCTGGGAGTAATAAATTGAGTGTAATTCCCCTGCAGCGCCTTCACAGGGGATATTACACAACGTCCATTCACATTAATAGGCTGTCGTTGTAATGCGGGACAGATCAAGTCCTCCAGAGAGATGCTCTATGTAACCGATGAGGATCCTGAACAGAGGTTCCCTCTCTATTAACTCAGAAATCACTAATAGGTTGTATGAAAAGGCGTTTTCTAAAAAGGACGAGCTTTGGTTTTTCCTTCAATGTCATTTTCTGACACCTTTCAGCACCAAAAAAGCAGGAGTCTTGTGATAATGGGTAAATTTCCCCAGACGAGAAGAGAATAGTAAATTGAGGTCTGCACCTGTTGCTCCAGCTCCGCCTGGGTGTCCTCGAGATCCCCGATCCGGGCGGTGGCCTGCTGGAGCATCTGCTGCTGCTGCTGGAGCGTCTGCTGGAGACGCACGTTCTCGTCACTGGTTTCCTGGAGACTTGGGGTTCTTGATTTAACTTCCTTTTGTAGACACTGAACCTGTATAGAAATGTACAGAGACGAGAACTGTAAAACCTTGACTCCCAGCTGATACAAGCCCAGAAAGATCTCACTTCACGAGGAGACGCTGATCTCTGTCCCTATAGAAAAGCAATAGACATTCTGCACAATGGGAACCATTATGGAGGAGTCCAGGATGATGGTTTACAGCCCAATGAGCTCTCAGCCTGCAGCTACCATGTGTGCGTCACACATCTATAAGTATAGTATATACATATATATGTGTGTGTGAGTTCACCTCTCTCTTTCTATTTATATTTATATAAATACACAAAGCATTAGACATTATTACTAAATGTGCTCCATAGCTTTGTATATACATACACGCATACATACACACACACACATATATATATATCTAGATATATATAATTTCTTATTTTTTTGTAAATTTTCCAAGGTTGAAAACTATGGAGCAAATGTATTAATGATGTCTAATACTTAGTGTAAACTTTGATAAATCTGCTGCATGTCTAGACACTTCTGTGTAACTTTACACCATTTATTAGTTGGTTTACTTTGCGCCAAAAAAGTTATGCCCCTTTCCCATAAAGCAACCCTCTTTCTATAAAGTCAACCCCATTCCATAAAGCCACCCCCCATTTCTGTAAAGCCAACCCCTTTTCCGTAAAGCCACCCCCCTTTTTTGTAAAGCCACCCCCCTTTCATGTAAAGCCACCCTCATTTTCCGTAAAGCCAACCCCTTTTCCGTAAAGCCAACCCCCTTTCCGTAAAGCCAACCCCCTTTCCGTAAAGCCACCCCATTTTCCGTAAAGCCACCGCCCTTTTTTGCAAAGCAACACCCTTTTCTGTAAATCCACCCCTTCCCTAAAATCACCCCTCTTTTCCGCAAAGCCACCCCCCCTTTTCCACAAAGCCAACCCCCTTTCCGCAAAACTACGCCTCCTTTCGGTAAAACCGCCCCTCTTTCCATAAAGCCACTCCCCCTTTTCCACAAAGTCAACCCCCTTTCCGCAAAACTACGCCTCCTTTCTGTAAAACCGCCTCTTTCCATAAAGCCACACCCCTTTCCACAAATCCAACTCCCTTTCCGCAAAGCCATGCTCCTTTCCGTAAAATCACCCCCTTTTCCGTAAAGCCACCCCCATTTTCTGTAAAGCCAACCCCTTTTCTGTAAAGCCAACTCCCTTTCCGTAAAATCATCCCCCTTTTCCACAAAGCCATGCCCCTTTCCGCAAAGCCATGCCCCTTTCCGCAAAGCCATGCCCCTTTCCGCAAAGCCATGCCCCTTTCCGCAAAGCCATGCCACTTACCGCAAAGCCATGCCACTTACCGCAAAGCCATGCCCCTTACCGCAAAACTACGCCTCCTTTCCGTAAAGCCGCCCCCTTTCCGTAAAGTCGCCCCCCTTTTATGTAAAGCCAACTCCCTTTCCGCAAAGCCATGCCCCTTGCCGCAAAACTACGCCTCCTTTCCGTAAAGCTGCCCCCTTTCCGTAAAGTCGCCCCCCTTTTATGTAAAGCCAATCCAATTCTGTAAAGCCACCCCCTTTTCTGTAAAGCCGCCCCTCTTTCCGTAAAGCCACACCCCTTTCCACAAATCCAACTCCCTTTCCGCAAAGCCATGCTCCTTTCCGTAAAATCACCCCCTTCATAAAGCCAACCCCCTTTTCTGTAAAGCCAATCCCTTTCCGTAAAGCCATCTGCCAATCAAGGCTATATCTAACGATCGGCACTCGCCATCTATGGGATCAGTCTTAATGGTCGATCATCTCGGGATACTCACCTCTTCCGACTTTTTCTTGATCTGAATTTCAAACCGTTCTCCGTTATCTTCCAGTTGCTGTAAATACAATCCCAGATCCTCTTTGCAAACCGCCAGGGCCGATTCCAGATGCTTCCCCTGTAAGTGAACATGAGGTGGAATAAGCGTGCAGCAAGGTGACCGTCATAAGGAGTGGAAAGTTATGGGCACGCCGTGCACAATATCCACACGAGGCATGCACAGTATCTACATACGCATAATACACATACACACACCCACGGCGTGCACAATATACCCACAAAGTGTGTGTACAATATATCCATACACATGGCGTGCACAATACATATAAACATGGCGTGCACAATATAGCCACACACACGCTGTGCACAATATATACACATACCGTGTACAATATACATGCTTCGTAGCGGCGTGGATGCTTCAGATTTTGTATCGCAAGAACAAGGCTCCTCAGTTAGTGAATTATGTTACTTGAAATATCTTCTAATGTTCTGCATGCGCAATAATGCTCTTTAAGTTTGCTACAAAAAGGACTAGCCTGAGTGTTTACACGTGTTGGCTCTATACAATGAGCTATAACGGGGATTGCCAGCCCATAGATATCAAAGGGGTTTTGCCACGATCTCTTTATCCCTCCTGCCTCCAGTCTGTGTGCTCAAAAGGGGGGTGTGTGAGTTTGAATTGGATCATGGCCCAGCAGGATGACTCATCGGGGGCCTTTTTCCTCTTTAGTAAAAGAAAGGTCTGTTTATGTAGGTTGTAATAGCTCACTGTAGTCAGAGGTAACATTTTTGTTTACAGCACAAGGGTCCTTGGTTAAAATTCCCTGCAAAAAAAAAACCGGTGTTTTTTTTCCTCTTTATCAATGCACAGACCTTATTGAGGTTTCTTTTTTTTATTTGCACTGTTTGACTTTTTACTAACTAGTCCAAAGGAGCAGCTGCCTGAGAAGAGAGGTGTTTTTCTGAGCATGTCGCCCAGGAGTGAGGAGTCTCAGCCCTGGTCGTATCCCCTGGAGCGACTGTAAACAAGGGCCCCCAAAAGGGGCAGCTAAAACAAAAATAGTGCAAAATTTTTTAATAAAAATGAATGGTGAAAATGTTTGTTATTTAATTTTCAAACTTCCCACCTCAATTTTACTTCGTGGCAAAACCCCTTTAAGTCTTGAATATAGCCTAGTTAGCCTAGTGACCTATATTCAAGACAATGATAGATAGAAAGTTTGCTGGATAGCAAAAAAATTTCCGAATAAGATAGGCCCCTCTTATTTACCCCCTTGTTATTGTGTCAGAAAAAAAAGTAACAGTTTATCATGTTCTTTAATTTTTTTTAAATGATTTTTAACAATATAACATTGTAATTGTTATTGTATGGATGACAGAGTGTAGAATTATCGGGACTCCACTTGTATTAGATAGACCTGAGAAGGCGTGAGTTGTACCACGTGAAACGCGTCGTCCTACTTTTTAAGTGTAAATTTTATATTCTGTAAAGTTTATGTATTGATAGTGTTGTGCCGTGAGCGTAATTTTATCTTTGGTGGAATCTGCCTGCCGTGGAATTATATAATGACTACAAGATTTTTGAATTTATATCTATGGGCCGACAATCCCCGTCATAGCTCAATGTATAGAGTCAACACGTGTAAACACCCAGGCCAGTCCATTTTGTGCCAAAACAGATCTCAGTTGAGTCTGTGGCAAACGCAAAGAGCACTATTCCGAATTTCTACACAGATTCCCCTATGACACGGAGGAAGTGAGAAAGCAGTTGGCTGCATAGGACTGCTTAAAGGGGTTGCACCAGTGCTTTGTTTAACATAGGAAGGTGAGAGGCTTTCATTTATTCTCTATTTGAGTGACTATAACACAAGAAAAAACTTTGAGACTCTCGGTTCACATATTTTGATCAAAAGATGTTTAAGCTGCCCACGAATTTCAACGTGATCTCAAAATCAGGAAGTCCTATCCTATCTTTACCTCTCAATCGAGCCAATCAGGCCTCTCACTGAGTCAACCGACCTCATTATTCAGAGAGAAAAAAAATAAAAAACCCAACCTGCAAGCTTGCCCTTCTTATGACAGCCTGTGAGAGTGGGCGGGGACAGAAACCCACAATGGAAGCACCTTCCCTCCATATAGGTTAAAATCAATGTACACCAAGTATAAACGTATTTTTTCTGCACACAAAAACATTTCTGAAAAAACGTATGCAAAACCTGGGTGCCTCTGGCATGGCTGCGGCACACATGTAATTATACATGTAAACTCACAGTCCGCCGCCAGCGGCACACCACTTCTATAAGGGCAATTCTCTACGTGTAAATCCCTAAAGAAGCATTTTCATGTATGATAGATAGCATAAATGCTTCTTTAGGGATTTCCACATAGTGTATAACACAAGAAGGCACCTCTTTCCCATCCTCTCCCGCCGCGTGTTTTCTCTTTTCTAAGTGTCAGGGAACTTCTGATATTCTCCACGCGCCGCTCACCTTCATGGCTTCAATCTCCAATTGATTTTCCAGCACTTTCATTCTGTCGGCCGCGCCCGTTCGTTGAAGCTCCAGTTCCTGCAAATGATATAGAAGTGAAAAGCGCAGAAAGAATAATAATTGCTTATTCCAAGCAGAGTTCCTGCCACCAGCATCACAGCAGCTACTGTACAACATTCATTACAATCTATCCAACCCCACCTCTGGGACCCGCACCTATGCCGAGAGCAGGCCACTGAAACTTGAAGTTGCTGTGCAGACGCCGTAAATCTCTATTCATTTTAATGCGAGTTCCATATACAGCCAAGTGCAAGCGCTACATGAGTGACAGACGGGTAAAGAGCCTGCGAGGGCTTCATCTACAAGAAAAGATGGCAGGAGGGATAGCAGCTGCTTATATGGTGGTGTTAGAGCGGAAGGGGTAGTGTAGGGGCAGAAGCTGCTTATACAATAGTGATATTTCTAATTAATATATGTTAAGTTTTTCTGAAGTAAGCTTTAGATGTATTTAATAAAAGGGAGGTTTTAAAAGGAATTTTCCTTTTGGTAAAGTTGTCGCACTTCAAGATATAGGGCAATATTCAAACAAAGTATAATGGAAAGACTTCTCTAAAGAAAAAGCAGGATTTTGTATAATAAAGTTCTTTGCAGAATTTCCCCTGCAACAGTCAATCGGGCCTGAGAGCAGCTACTAAATTTTTACAACAGATCGTTGCTTTACCAGAGCGGAGGATCTGACAAATAAAAAAATCGACAGAACACATAATAATGAGACACAAGAACAAGCTTCATACCCTCCTTGCTTCCTCCAGCAGGTTCTCCAGAGACTGCAACCGCAGGTGTCCCGATGCTGCGTCTTCCTGAAGCTTAGCGATGGTCAACTCCTTTTCAGTCATCTCCAGCGTCTTCCTTTCCAGCTGACGATTCAGCTTTGGGAGTCAAAATCAGAAATCAATGATCATCAATTAGGCCGGGTTCACACGCCCCGGAGCCCCCGCTGATGATCCAGGCACAATCGGTGGTCACCCAACAGCGCAGCCAATCACAGACCTCAGCGGCCACACACGGTGCATCTAAAAGGAGCCCGCTGCGGCCTGTGACCAGCTGCAGGGTCATGTGATCAAAGGACGTCATCGGCCAGGAGCAGCGTCAGTGGCTTAAAAATTGATTTTTTATTTCTCTTTTAGAACCTCCCCTTTGTTAAAATGGCAAACCCCTTTGAATAGGGCGGTGTAGTCAGAACCGCTCCGTTCAACATGCAGCCACTGGGGCGATCAACTAACCAACCCAACAGCTGTTTAACAGCTGATTTTGGTGGGGAGCCGCAGAAAGAGTAGAGGAAACATGGGATTACAGGTCAATGAATGTCTGTGTAATAAAAGGACGGCTTAAAGGGGCTTTCCAAAAACCTCCCTACTGTTACCGCACACTTACCTCTCCCATCACCACCGTTCCAGGACTGGGGAGGGGGGCACTGGAGCGGCGGTGATGGGAGAGATAAGTGTGGGGTAATTTCATATGTACTCGCAGTTGGGGGGGTTTATAAAAGTTTTTTTTTTTTTTTTTTTTTATCTCCACAAGAACAGATATCACTCATTCTGGCTCCAAGACAGGGGGCAAGAGGAGCCCAAGACAGGGGGCGAGAGGAGCCCAAGACAGGGGGCGAGAGGATCCCAAGACTGGGGGCGAGAGGAGCCCAAGACAGGGGGCTAGAGGAGCCCAAGACAGGGGGCGAGAGGAGCCCAAGACAGGGGGCGAGAGGAGCCCATCTAATAGGACATTCATATGACAAAATCCTTTAAGACACTTAAAAAAATCCAAAAATGTAGATGATTATTGGAATGTACCCCAGAACTGTGTAGCAGCCACTCCATGCATCTCACTATATAGGACTCCTTACGACAAGTACAAGCAGTGTACAAAAAAACGGGATCTAGATCGCACAAGATCGGGGCCTCTATGGGGCGCACTAGGGCTGGCTATGAAAACAGTCAGATCTATGTAGTCAGTGTGGGTCTTCTAGTTCTAATGTTCTAAAACAGATTGATGTGCGTCCTATTAGCCATTTTTATTACATGAACCATTACCACAAAAATTCACCAGAGAACCCGTAATGATCTATAGAATAAAACTTACCTAAACATTAAGGTGTTGTATCACTATCTGGGATCGTGCTTTTTAAGATACTTGCCAATAAACAAGTCCCTATGCAAGATGTTCCAATTCCAGGTGTCCTACCTATTCCTAGATCATCCACTTTTTGTATGGGCTGCATCAGCTCCTCAGGTCACTATAGCTTACAGACTGTTCATCTCTCCTGATAGGCTGCAAGCACTTGAGTCACTATAGCTACAAGACTGGTCCCAGCTCTCCTGATAGGCTGCCAGCACTGGTCGCTATAGCTACAGACCTGTTCTCTCTCTCCTGATAGGCTGCCAGCACTGTTCATTATAGCTACACACCTGGTGTCCTCAGCAGCTCATATCTGCAGGCCAGTAGAAGCCAGTAAAACCAGTAAACACTGAATTCAAAAATGATACCAAGAAAACAGGACTAAGGTAAGATGAATCAATGTAGTAAGACCCTTTAATACACTTCGCTCAGGGGTGAAAGACGACGCGTTTCACAGGAATCATTCCCTGCTTCATCAGGTCTCTCTAGCACTAAACAGATTCATGCTACTAAGTTGTCAATTGGATCGCTAAAATATAATTTTAAACTCTATGTCTGTTACAGAATATTGTTAATTTAGAACAGGCCTGCACAACCTACAACCCTTAGGCCACATGTGGCTCACCAAGGCACTTCTGGCAGGGCGCAAAGACTGACATTGCCTTTGTAAACTCGCCCCCCAAAATGGGCAGTAAGGGTTTGGGGGGGGGGGGGAGGCATTCCTAAGCGTTACAACCCCCACATCCGGCAATTTTTTGCAGGTCTGGTTTGGAATACATTTTAGGTTGGGGAGAATGTGGTTTTGTGTGTTATATGTGCATTTGTTGTTGATCGTTAGGAATGATTACTAAACGGATTATTCAGGATTAGTAAAACATGGCTGCTTTCTTCCAGAAACAGCACCACCCCTGTTGTCTATTTCATCCACAAGATGGTCGCTGTCTCCAACTATTTTGTCTACTATAAACAAACAGAGGGTGGGCTAATGAAATATACCTGATAAGAAGAGTGAATAAAGATACTGGATGTATGTCACATGTTGCCTATGGAAATTTTGCACACGGCACATACAAGCCGTCTATATAACCTATGCTGCACAATTAAGATGCACAAAGTGCTCACTGGACTGCAGGCTGTCAGTTTGTGATTTATTTCTCTGACACGTGTCATTCAATACACTGATTTGAACCCCAGTAGGATGTCGAGCCCCTTTGCGGTTCCATTTGAAACAGCCCTCTCCTTAGGCAGGTCTCTGGGATTGCAGCTTAGCTCTACTAAAATAAGTAGGGCTGAGCAGCATTAGCAGAAAAAAAACCCCAATGGACAGGTGTGGCGCCGTTTCTAGAAGGCGGCCGACGTTTTTTTTTTTACGCCTATAAAACCCCTTTCATATTCGAATGTGCTGAGAGCTGCACAACCCTTATTAGACACTGGTTTATCTTACATGTTCCATCTGTTTCTGGAGTTCGTTGTGTTGATCGAGGTGCAGGTTTTTTGATTTTTCAAACGCCAAAAGAACTTCCTGGTGCTCTTTAGTAATGTTTTCCTCCAAGTGACAGATCTGAGCTTTGAAATCCTGGAAGATATAAAATGTAGATACAATTATCTTACTATGGCGCGGTCTATCTACTCAATATTAAAGCTGTAACACCAAAAAGCACAAGGCAGGAGGTCTTGAAAATCGAGGAAGCAGCCGGCGTCGCCAAGACCTGCAAATGACGACATTTTCCAACCCTTTGCTCCGACCTGTGCCATGAAGAGGGTGTAAAAATCAGACTGAGAGCAACGATGTATAGCCACATGAAAGCTTGAATATTGGATGAAGTGGAGCGGGATGATTGTGCGATGTCTCCTGCTCATCAGCAGTTACCACTAACTGACTGAAGCACAATCCAGACCATTGAGAGTTCGGTTTATCACTCCAGCAGATCGCTATGTGCTGAGGCCGAGATGTCAGCACTGTTCACTGCTGCATGTCCCGGAGGTTGGGAGAAAAACATCAAAAGGAAATGACGGCAAGAGGAGCGCGGAGGAAACCTATAAGGACGCATCGTATTGTTGGAAGACTGGCGCGTAGTGATCCATTCTGCACTGCGAGGGAAATTGGACATCACATCTCTAGCCTAGGGCAGTGTGACACATAACACTGGAAGGCGTCTGCACAATATTAGGCTACGAGCTACAGGTGTTCCCCTGACCTCACATCTCCACTTTCACAGGCTCTCATGGAGCACAGCAAGATGGCAATGGAGGCTGGAATGAAGGTCTGTTCGCTGCAGCGATGAGGAGGACGCAATGATAGTAAGACTGATCTGGAGACCATGTGGGCAACGCCATGAAGAGGCCTTCACAAGGGAACATCCCACCGGTCCTACTCTCAGGATTATGGTGCAGGGGGCATAATGTACGGGCGTCGGACCCCTCTTGTCTTCAGCTCAGGTCACTATCAGCTCAGCGTTACATAGATTTGTTGATGGAACCAATGATTCAGCCTTTTCTCTAAAATGTCCCAGGAGCCGTTTTGCAACAGCACCACTCCAAGCCGCATATTCCCGATGCTGCTGTGAGCCGCCTGCGAGGCCTAAGTGTGCTACCACGAACTGCAGCGTCTCCGGGTTTATCTCCCATAAAGCACATTCGGGACGTTATTGATTAGAAATTGCACAGGAGCTGCCAGCGCCAATTCCGATGATTCATTCGAGTGCATTCAGTGCGGCAGAACAATCCTCAGACACCGTATAGAGATAAGCAGCAGCTGAAGCAAAAGGGAGATCGCTCTGCCCGGCCTTTCAGAAATTTTATTTTTCTAATTGTATAGCACTGCTGGAATAAAACTGTGCCCCAAAAAGTGTTGGCTAAGAGTGACAATCCGGTCAGGCTTACGCATGACTCTCCATTCTGTTCTATGGGAGCTCCCAGTACAGGGGAGCGATGTCTTCTCCATTCTCCTCTATGGCAGTTCCCAGGTACGAGGGCGCTGGTTCTCCTCCTACTTACTGTTCTATGGGGAGTCCACGTACAGCGCTGTGTTACTCTCATTGTTTATGGGAGTTTCCCAGGTACAGGGGAGCCTGTGTTCTCCTCTATGGGAGTTCCCAGTACAGGGAGCGCTGTGATTCCGCCAATTCTGTTCTATGGAGTTCCCAAGTTACAGGGGAGAGCTGTGTTCTACTCCATTCGTTCTAGGGAGTTCCAGTCACAGCGCTGTGTTCTTCATTCTGTTCAATCGGGGGAGATTCCCAGTACTGCGCCCTCGCTGTTATCCATTCTGTTCTATCTAGGAGTTTCCCAGTATCAGAACGGGAGCGCTGTGTTCTCCAATTCTGTCCTATATGGACGTTCCCAGTATACAGGGGGCGATGTGTTCTCACATTCTGTCCCACATAATAGGGAGTTCCCCCAGTACTGGCCCAGAAGCGCTCAGTAGGTTCTCCATTCCCTGTTATATGGGAGTCTCCCCAGCTACAGAGGGAAAAGCGCTGTGGTTCTCCTTTCTGTTCTATGGTGAACGTTCCACAGTACAGGGGCAGCGGCTCGTGTTCTCCATTCCTTGTTCTATGGGGAGTTCCCCAGTACAGCCGGAGGTGCGCTGTGTTCTCCATTTTGTTCACTATGGGAGTTCCCAGCTTAAAGGCCGCGCGCCTGTGTCTCCCATTCTGTTCCTATGGAGTTCCCAGTTACGGGGCAGTGGACTGTGTTCTCCATTCATAGTTACTCTCTGGACGTTCCCAGTACTGGGGGCGCATGTGTTCTTAACATTCTGTTCTATGGGAGTTCCACCTGGTACAGGTACGAGCGCTGTGCTTATAAATTTCTGACTTCCTATTGGTGTTCCAGTACAAGGGCGAGCGCAGTGTTTTCCTCACTTTCTTCTCTATGGGAGTTCCAGTACACAGGGAGAGCACGCTCTGTTCTCTCAATTTCTCCTCTATCCGGGAGTTCCTAGTAAGGGGAGCTGACTGTAGTTCTACATTCTGTTCTTACTAGCGACCCCCACACGTTCCCCAGTACAGCGGGAAGCCGATGTAGTTCTTCCACCCTTCTGTCACCTATGGGACGTTCCCAGTACTGGGGAAGCGCTCGTGTTCTCCATTCTGTTCTAATGGAGTGTTCCCAGTAACATGCCGGCGAGCCGCTGTGTTCTCCATTTTGTTCTATGGGAGTTCCCTGTACAAGGGGTGAGCTTGTGTTCTCCATTCAATCGCTCTAGGCGAGCACCCAGTTTCCAGTACAGGGGAGCGCTGTGTTCTCCATTCTCTTATAGGGGAGTTACCAGTTCAGGGGAGCACTGTGTTCTCATTTTCTAGTTTTCTAGGGGAGTTCCCAGTTCATGGGGGTGCTGGTTCTTATATCTGTTTCTATGGGAGTTCCAGTAAAGCCCGGGAGCGCTGTGTTCTTCATTTGTCGATGGGTGTCTCCAGTACTAGGGGGAGCGCGCTCCCCACTGTCGTTCTCCATTCTGCTCTATCGGGACCGTTCCCAGTACAGGGGAGCGCTGTGGTTACCCATTTGTCTCTAATGGGAGTTCCAGTACCAGAAGTGAGCGCGTCGTGTTCGGCTGTACTTATGGACTCCCATTAGTTACAGAAAGCTTGAGTTTAGTGGTCTCTGCCCACATCATACACAATAATAATCTCAAAAACAACCCCAATTTGGACTTGCACTGAGACAACCAAGTCTGGGTGATAGTTTAACATCATTACGTCTTTAATATTTATCCTGATATCTATCTGTTCAATAGAGGAATAAACAGGAGTTTTTGGGGTTGTGTCTCGTTAGGGTTTGCTCAATGCTTCAGGCACGGGTTTCCCCGCCTTTAGCGGATTTTATCAGGGATGCTTCAAGGAAAGGACGAAGTGAACGTTTAAACATCGGTAGATGATTCTTCTGAGACCTGAGACATATAGAATTTCTAAGGTATTTTATCTAAGAGGTACTTCGTAGATCAGGGTTGATATTCATGAGCGACCATAAGACCGGTATGACTATTCTTCTTTGGACCTTATTCACCTGGATTATCACGGTGGTTTCTCTTTCCAAGTTGATGTTACACATTTACCAACCACCTGAACGTCCTAGAAGTGAAGTTAGTTTATAGAGCCGGGTTTCACTTAAAGGTAGAATAGACCGATGTCCAAAATGGCGAGCCGGATAGCAGGCGCTCCGAATGAAAGGAACACAGCGATCTGCATCACTAGTTTAGTTGTAACAAAAATCAAACTTTATTATTGTCTAAAAAAGTGTAAAAGACTCTTCGCTGACAACCTATTTAATAACAAAATTGAATTTAAAAAGCTCTTTCGGTGTTTTTATGGTCGGCACACGTTGATAGGGTCCAATCATTTATGATACATTAGTGAATCATCAAACAAATTGGCACCGGTATCATGTGTGTGGGACCGTAACATCTATTATGGTATTCCTATCGTGTGGTGGTTTGGCTTGTACCGGTTAGATGGTCTGTCGGATAGTTCGTTAGGGCAGGATTAATTTCGTGATACCCGTGACGATACTGTATATATGTGTGTTTGTGGAGATTGGATCTATAAGTGTTTAAAGGGGGGGCGTAACCTTTTATTTTTATTGGTAAGATATTACAGAGTACAATCTGAGTTTCAGTATCATGTCTTTAGTCAAGACCCACAATTTCAACTTTTATCCCCAAAACAAACCAAGCCCACCCTCCCAAATCCCATCTCCTGATCAGAGCAGTAAATATCTCTTTTCAATCAAATAGCAATGCAATATTAATAACTTTCAGTCTATTGTACAATAAACAAATTGTACCTGGCTGCTCGGGTTACGGCCTCCATCCACAACTGCACCATAGACAAAAAAAAAACAGTCCCAGGAACTACCTAATAACCGAGATCCCACATCACACCACTCTGCCTAACCTAAGTTCGGATTCTGCAGCCAAGACCAGAAGTATCAGCCATTTTAAGCCCATATTCTTATTATACTTTTAAGTCTGGCTCCTCTCTTACATTATACCCCACTCCTCATCCCTGAGCAAATCTGAAAGTTCACTTCTTTTAACCATTTCTCCCTGTGCTGACAGGTGGTTCCTGCATACCAGCCTCTTTGTCGCGATTTATTCTTTCGCGACCCTGCTTATGTCATTTTGTCCATATGACATTTTGCGATTATATCCCTGCCTACTATGTAACCGGGTTGGCGACATTATTAATTACCATATATATCACAACCATCTGGATTAACTCTGCATCTGGAAGTTGAAATCTACGTGGATCCAATTGGACACTAAAAATCCAATATCGCTCTAGTTTAGCGGCAATCGCCTGATCATATGTTCAGACCGAGGACAGGGTGGAACATGACACCTATTACAAAGAGGCGGTGGCCCGAAATTCCTATACTTTTATCGTAGATAATCAAGCAGGGCAGACTTCTGTAAAAAACTCGATGTACTACGAACTATTGAGAGATTCGATGTCGTTCAATCACTCGTAATCCCCTATTAGCAGGTCAATGGTCCTCTGTTTCTCTCCCAAATATTAGGCCTATCATACGGGCCAATATCTCCCTTCCCCACCTACATACGTAAACTCTATTCGGTTTCTTGAAAAATAGTCCTGCAAATAAATAGTTTGTATAATAAAGTGGGATATCCAGTCCCCTTCCGTTGTTTTGATTGTTCTTGAACCTATCCGGACGTAAACTTGGACATTATATTGAATGTGTCCTGTATTTGTCTGATTATATAGGCCGTGACTAAGATGTAAAGTTTTTTGTATAGCTGAGTTTGCCGGTAAACGGACTAATATCCATTTGCAATTGGCTGAAAACTTGTATAGATACCCCCCTGATCTGTATGCAAGTATGACGAGTAATATTGAAGGCCCATAGATGCCCATGACTCAAACTCCCTGAAGCACAAAGTTTGGACAACCAGGGGGTGTTATATCCAAATCCCGGTTTAGGATGTGCAGCAATGAACGCAAAAAGCACCCGTAATTTCCCACCACTGCTTTTGCATCAGATATAACAGTTGGAAACTTTGGGCGAGTGCACTCAAACTAAGTTTTTGCCTCCAAGTTTACCACTAAGATTCCGGCCCCGGGAGGAATTTAAAATTAGTGGCGTAATAGTTCTTCAAGTTTAATACTTATTCCCCTCCCCATCCAATCTTAATATTTTGCAGTTGGGCTGCCAAAGCAAGTAAAATGCTGGTATTGGATATTGCCAAAACACCTCCAATCGTCCCTTTGCCAATTGAAGAGCTTTCCTAGCTTTATCCGCGGGCCCTCGTGTCACTGCCCCAGATAAGGCTCTGAAAATTAGCATTGAATTTAAATACAAACAAAAAATATAATAACAAAAACAAAAAAAAAATAAAAAAAAATATATCAAACAAAATAATATAAAATAAAAAAAGATATCTCCTGGCGGGACGCCAGAATAGGAGAGTTATGTAGGAGGTACAACATCTGGAGGCCTTCCTTTTATGTGTTATCCTGTATATGATCCTTCATGCTATCGAATAATGGTAATTTACGCAGACATCCAAATCCTTATTTTTAAATTTAACTAGCAATGGATCCAGATTCAACCGCCCAAACTTCCTTGTACAATTCACAGAAATATTTATTACCAGGTATTCAGAAAGGAATGGGACACTAAGAAGTCGGGTATATCTCAGGGGAGAGTAAATTGACTCCAACGGATCACAACTGGAATACTATGACAGAATTCCACCCATTTAATTGTCAACCCAGAGTAGGACCTTAGCCTTTTTATGTCATAATTGCCCTCTGGCAATGAGACGTCCTGATATTAGCAAACATATAGGAGGTTATCCATCCTGCGTATCAAGGCTGTTTATGTCCTCCAGACTCCCTCCTCCTACAAGCCTTCAATTATGGGCCGTTTGCTCTAATCTGAGCTGCTAACGGCTTCTAATTGCCCAGCACGGACCCCACGGAGGCAACATTAGCTATGCGAGAAATGGGCCACATCCATTCCTTTGTCTAACCTTCGCATCATCCAAACTGTCCTCTGTTGGTAAATTTTTAGGACTGCTCCTTTCGCCTTCAGGATCAGTTGATATATAGCTGCTTTACATGGTTAGATATAAATTTTTGACCAAAACCCCATTTTTGTATAAACCGCCCATAAGAACATTCCACCACTCCCACACTATCAAAGGCCTTAGCAGCTTATAAAGAACAGTTGACCTAGCCCCAGTTATCAAAAGGAAGCTGCCATGTTCAGGTACAATCTACGTTAATTCATCTGGAACGCTATCCCTCTCGTGGTATAAACCCCGCCTGTAAGCTGGATGGAACCGAGATCTCGTTAAACCGCCAGTTCGTCTCAGTTCCAGCAAAACGCCCTCTAGCTTGTATTTTTTTTGGTATCCAACACTGGTGAATTAGTGAAATTGGGACCTGTATTGAATACCCAAGAGGAGACATTGGATCATTTATCAGGTTATTATATAATACATATTATCTTTCCGCCTCTATGCTTTGAAGCAGGTAGCCCCTGCATGTGTCTCTGCATCCTGAATATCTTACAGCCTCTTAATTTTTGGATTTACTTATTACCTCGCACCATATCTTAGGATTATTCCTCTGTAGCGCAACTTCCATCCAAAAACTCCTGGGGCAGTTTTTATTTGCAAATAGTCTTAACTGCCACCTGCAGTTCCTATAGACGTAGTGGGCATTCCCAATGCCTCTCGCCTCGTTCTGCCACTCACATAACAATCCCCGTTGGAAGCTTCCTAATAGCCCCCCGTAATATCATTGTTGGATCCTCAAGTGACTAGGGGAAAACCTCAAGTCTTGATGTGTCCTATATAAATGTATTTTAAAACATATAACCACAATATTCCCTTAACATGCCAAGGGGTTCTGTCATCTAAGGCGCCTCGAGGATTGTCGTCAGAGCTGGTTTTAAAATAGGTGCACCTCCGAGGGATTTCAATGTTTGTGGCACTCTATATGTCAACGGCCCGCATGCTCCCCTTTTCACTCTATTTTTGATTGGCTTTTTTTCATATATATAGAGTTTAGTTTCACCTGCACGTTTTTCTTTTTAGAAATGTGCGTTCAGCGGTATCCTGACGCCCTTTACCGCAAGTTACACTCCCGGGGCGATGTGGAGTGCGAAGACCACCCCAAAAATACAAAGAATTCGATGTTGCCTCACTGCATGACATCGGTGTCACAGGGCGCACCAGCTAGTTGTGTTTTCGCTTGACAAGAGACACAAGGGGTATGAGGCACATATAGAGTGCTATTGGGTGAAGCACAAGTCAGCCCCCTCTATAGGTTACGCCTTCCATAGATCGCTCACCACCTCCTTGTTATCTCCGATTCGGAGCTGAAGTCCATATTCACCTGAAAGATTTCCTACCTAACTATGACGCCCAAACTTTTAACTGTTTCTCTCATCTAGGGGCAGCACAGAGTGCTCTGACAATCTCCACACGATCATAATTTCATATGGAATATTCATTCAGGTATTTTTTAATCTGATTTCCCAGCATATGAGCGTATGGATTCATAAATTGGACGCAGTGATATGACTACTCAGTCTTTAGTAAACCATTTCGAACAGCGCCACCCCGCTGATTACCCCAAAGCCTTATCTATTCTAGACCAACTGCTGTTAAACGTTCTAGACCAATAACAAGGATATTAGTGATACCTCCATTTGGGGTCCGTTTTGAAAAGCCCTTGATAGTATACATGTCTCACCATCTCGTCACATTCAAATCCGTGTCCTAAAGAGAAGTCAATGCTGTGGGTTAGGATGTTCTTTGTGTAGCTGAGCGTGTTTTTTAGAACAATGGGGGTCACTTACTCATGGATTGTTCTTATTCACACTTCTATTTAGAAACTGGGACCATCAGGAGATTTACTCTTACTACACTATCGTTATGCATTGCTGATTTTAAGGATACTGCAATGTTAGGGTGGATCCACGGTAGTGTCTTTAGGTGTGTAATTTAATTTGGCGCATGTCTTTTATACAGTTTTTACAAAGTATACACATTTATAACACTATTAAACCCCTTGGTTGAGTAAAAGTACCATTCATGGACCAATTTTAAAACGGAATCTCTTAAAAAATGAAAAATGTACTGCAAGTAGGATGTCCTAACTGTTGTATTTTCGATTGGGGGAGTTCCAATAGAAAGTATTGCACATTCGATAATATTATATCGTCACCCTATCGTCAGCTAATTGAACGTGGCTTGAAAGATTGAAAATTTATGCTAGGATTTGACTTATGGTGGGTTAGTAACTTGTATTTTTTATCTAAAGTTGTTCACTTAATAAGTTATCTATAACGAATTGTACGAATCAAATATCAACCTTTTATTCAATGATTACTTAAAGTACCAATTCATTAATGCCCCAAATTAGGACGGATTCTTTCATAAACATTGGCACTTTCCTAAATGAAGACTCACATTTTAGCGTCCATCTCCTATTACAATTAAGATACTCAATACGATTTTCCTAATGAAACACAACCAATAATTTAAGGCGGAGACAAAACAATAGCCCCTAGTAGGATTAAAGAAACTTGTTCTACACAATAATATCTCTTTTCAATTATGGCAGGAAGGCATTTTCCCCCTGCAATTCCTTCCAGATGCAATTGTGTGGGTTGATTAGAACTACTAATTACAATATACTTCAAATGGTGACCCAAAAATTTATTCTTTAAAAATATTCTTTAAACAACTGCAAGTCCGAATATAGTCATTTACTCGTGATTGTGTGTAAGTGTTCTGTACAGTTTGTTGTGCAAGCACACCCTGCCACACTTCATTGTCCCGCCTGACATGGCAAAACCGAGCATTAGTAACATAGAAAAGGAGATCTTTCTACACGAGACTGTAGAAAGGCATGTTAGAAGTAATAAAAGACTTTTATAGTTTTTAATATTATTACCCCTTCCGATACGGTAGAAAAGATGTAACCAACGCCTATCAGGTTTTAACAAAAAAAAGAAATGTTTTGGGATCTTACCATTGCAAACACTAAAGCCAAAAGGATTAAATGAGGTTTTTGAAGTCATTTAACATTACAATTTTTTCCCGGGATACATACAGCGAAATATGAGGGCTATTACCACCTGCGGATAGTAGATGTAACACCTATAGAATAATACGTGAGTAATTTTTTGACTTTATGTCCATCTAAATACGGGTGATGGAATGAGCAAGGTTGTTATTGCTAACCTCACAGCTTTAGGAGTTTTTATTTATATATAGGAATTTAGGTTACATCATGTTGTGTCTATTTATCACTAATTTTAACGTATATTTATCATTTTATATGAGTGTCTATCTATAGCTCGGGGAACACCGACACTAGGACCCAGATTTCGAATGACACCATGTGTTTGACAGCTCTCTATCATTTTCTACCATTCTGAGCCTTGTGCTATGATACGAATAGTGAATGACTAACTCCTCATCCATTCAGAGCCTTTCTTACTATTGAACTAGAACACATTGAATCTAACGGCTTCGTGTATAGCTTATGGTTTTTTGAGAACCACCCTTCGATTGTTCCTAAGTCTTATATAAAATGTTTGAAAATGCAGTGTGGTTATGCCCCCTGAGGAGGTGCGGTATACCGCAAGAAACGGTTAGCGCTTTTTAAATCTATTTGTTTTAATTGTGTGTCAGCAAGAGTCTGTTACACTTTTAGACAATAAAGTGAGTTTGTTTCTATAAAGCTAGTGAGAGATCGCTTTTCCCTTTTCACTCGGAGCGCCGGATCCCGCTCCATTTTGGACATCCTATTGTTTCTGCCAAGGTCCAGTCGGGGCTTGTGTATACATTTGGATCCAGGCTGCTATCTTAAGAGCGGCGGTGCCAAAAGCCCTAGAAGCTTTCTTGAGTGTTGTGCCTTTTTGGATTGCACAACCTCATCAGGTGAGATCCTTTCATAATTTTTTGGACTTAATATTTTAACGGCATTACACTATTGTGCGCCCTTCCCCCCTCTTTTTCTCTTTCATCTACTTTACTAAAAGGTATGTTTTAAAGGGATTTTTCTTTGAGTGGTTTTTCCATCAAAGTTCTATCCTCTGGGACCCGCACCCTTCTCCAGAACAGGTCCCCGAAACTCCCCGTTCTGAATGGAGAGGTGGGGGGCACTTGCACGATGAATCTCCATTCATTACAATGGGAGTTTTGAGTGCAGCTGAATGCAACCCCTCACCTGTACTGGGAACTCCCATTGAAATGAATGTAGAGTGAACGTGCATATTGGGACCTGCGCTTACCTGACATAGATGGCATATGCTATCCATATGCCAGCAGTGTTATGGATGACAGAACCCCTTTAACTTCGCTCACTTACCTCACTAGCTGTTCAATTAATAATAATACAGCAACGCATGCTACCCTAATGCCGGCCATGAACCAGAAGCAGTCTAGGCAGTAGTAGCCTGCAGTAGTAGCTTCCTTAGACCCCCAAGCTGGAGTCCAATTCTTCCATTTTTCATAATATGATCTCATTGTAGGATATTGGGCGCTCAGCCTGTATCCACCTGACATCTAACACAAAAAACTGCTCACAATTCACAGTAGGACGATCTCGAGCATACTGCATGACTTTTCTATGATTGTGCAATTAAAATTCCTGTCGCGTCTGCATTGGCTTACTGTTATAAGGGTTGTCTCACCATGCTATGTCACAGACCCACAGGCAGCTTTAAATTTATGCTTCCTGTCCCGTCCAGGTCAGGCTATGGGTGGTTCTATACCAGCAATTAGCATATCAGCTCCATATTGCCAGCTCTTCAAATTGCACTGACATGAGAGCAGGAGATCTTATCTATAGAGCAGAGAGCTTCAGAGCTCAAAGAAAACAGATCATTAGTCTCCTTTGTTTGTTAGAGGTAACACTCTCAAACTGCTGTCCAGCCTGTGTGCCGACCTGTGGAGACGTCACTCCCTGCTGTCAGAGAGACAAAAAGCAGAGAGAGCAGGACGGTAACCAGAGAAACCTGTGTGCACTTAGAGCAGATAAAATCTCTCTTATATCCTCATTAATGCAAAATAAACAAAGCAATACATTTTTAAAAAGTCTTCATTTACTGTTCCCTACATGTTGAAAGCTATTCTTTGTAGGGAGACAACCCCTTTACTTACACTCAACAGTGTACGTTACACACAGGCTTCCCCGTTGCCACTTGTATGTAACCTGCATGTTATGTGGTTAGGTGTCCTGCAAGCGTATAGTTAGAATGGATATTCTATGATTTAATAGCTGCTTTCCTCTGTCGCTTCACATGATGCAATTTGTCTACACAGACGATTACCATCAGTTCCTCCTCCAGCTCAGCGTTCCTGGCCGCAGCACATGCATACGCCTCCGTCTTCTCTTCCAATATCTTCTGGAGGGAAACGATCTTCAAAGATTTCTTGGTCAACTGTAGAGAAAATAAATGTAAGAACCAAAGAACAGATCTTCAGTGAAAACCGCACAACAACAGGAGAAATGTTATAGGAAACTGCACGATACAGGCGAAACGTTCTAGGAAACCGCCCGACGCAGGCGAAACGTTATAGGAAACAGCACGACGCAGGCGAAACGTTATAGGAAACTGCACGAAACAGGCGAAACGTTATAGGAAACTGCCCGACGCACGCGAAACGTTATAGGAAACCTCACGATACAGGCGAAACGTTCTAGGAAACCGCACTATAAACCGCACGATACAGGCGAAACGTTCTAGGAAACCGCACGATAAACCGCACGATACAGGCGAAACGTTATAGGAAACCGCCCGACGCAGGCGAAACGTTATAGGAAACAGCACGACGCAGGCGAAACGTTATAGGAAACTGCACGAAACAGGCGAAACGTTATAGGAAACTGCCCGACGCAGGCGAAACGTTATAGGAAACCGCACGATACAGGCGAAACGTTCTAGGAAACCGCACGATAACCGCACGATACAGGCGAAACGTTCTAGGAAACCGCACGATAAACCGCACGATACAGGCGAAACGTTCGAGGAAACCGCACGATACAGGCGAAACGTTCGAGGAAACCGCACGATACAGGCGAAACGTTCTAGGAAACCGCACGAGACAGGCGAAACGTTATAGGAAACCGCACGATACAGGCGAAACGTTCGAGGAAACCGCACGTGCAGGGAAAGTTATAGGAAAACCGCACGATACAGGCGAAACGTTCTAGGAAACGCACGATACAGAGGAAACGTTCTAGGAAACGCACGATCAGGCGAAAGTTTAGGAAAACCGCACGATACAGGCGAAACGTTCTAGGAAACCGCACGATACAGGCGAAATGTTCTAGGAAACCGCACGATACAGGAGAAATGTTCTAGGAAACCGCACGATACAGGAGAAATGTTCTAGGAAACCGCACGATGCAGGAGAAATGTTATAGGAAACCGCACGATACAGGCGAAATGTTCTAGGAAACCGCACGATGCAGGAGAAATGTTCTAGGAAACCGCACGATGCAGGAGAAATGTTCTAGGAAACCGCACGATGCAGGAGAAATGTTATAGGAAAACCGCACGATGCAGGAGAAATGTTCTAGGAAACCGCACGGTACAGGAGAAATGTTATAGGAAACCGCACGATGCAGGAGAAATGTTCTAGGAAACCGCACGATGCAGGAGAAATGTTATAGGAAACCGCACGATGCAGGAGAAATGTTATAGGAAACCGCACGATACAGGAGAAATGTTCTAGGAAACCGCACGATGCAGGAGAAATGTTCTAGGAAACCGCACGATACAGGAGAAATGTTCTAGGAAACCGCACGGTAAAGGAGAAATGTTCTAGGAAACAGCACGATGCAGGAGAAATGTTATAGGAAACCGCACGATGCAGGAGAAATGCCCTAGGACACCCCACGCTGCAGGAGAATTGTTCTAGCATACCGCACGATACAGGAGAAATGTTCTAGGATACCGCACGATACAGGAGAAATGTTCTAGGAAACCGCACGATACAGGAGAAATGTTCTAGGAAACCGCACGATGCAGGAGAAAATGTTCTAGGAAACCGCACGATACAGGAGAAATGTTCTAGGAAACCGCACGATGCAGGAGAAATGTTCTAGGAAACCGCACGGTGCAGGAGAAATGTTCTAGGAAACCGCACGTTACAGGAGAATTGTTATCGGAAACCGCACGATGAAGGAGAACGGTTCTAGGAAACCACACGGTACAGGCGAAATGTTCTAGGAAACCGCACGATACAGGAGAAATGTTCTAGGAAACCGCACGGTGCAGGAGAAATGTTCTAGGAAACCGCACGATACAGGCGAAATGTTCTAGGAAACCGCACGATACAGGAGAAATGTTCTAGGAAACGCACGGATCAGGAGAAAATGTTCTAGGAAACCGCACGTACAGGAGAAATGTTCTAGGAAACCGCACGATACAGGAGAAATGTTCTAGGAAACCGCACGATACAGGAGAAATGTTCTAGGAAACCGCACGATGCAGGAGAAATGTTCTAGGAAACCGCACGATACAGGAGAAATGTTCTAGGAAACCGCACGGTACAGGAGAAATGTTCTAGGAAACCGCACGGTGCAGGAGAAATGTTCTAGGAAACCGCACGGTTCAGGAGAAATGTTCTAGGAAACCGCACGATACAGGTGAAATGTTCTAGGAAACTGCTAAACATTCAACTGAAAAAAATGCAAATTAATTTCTGTCCATGCATAATACATGGAGAAAACGGTTAGTGGCGGGGAAGTGGCAGCTCATGAATATCGAGTATTCAGTAGGGCGATCCTACAGCTTCAGGCTCCCACTTCCTGTTCAGGCTGTGGGCGATCCTACAGCTTCAGGCTCTCACTTCCTGTCCAGGCTGTAGGTGGTTTTACAGCTTTAGGCTTCCACTTCCTGTCCAGGCTGTGGGCGGTTCTACAGCTTCAGGCTCCCACTTCCTGTTCAGGCTGTGGGTGGTTCTAGAACTTCAGGCTCCCATTTCCTGTTCAGGCCATGGGTGGTTCTACAGCTTCAGGCTCACGCTTCCTGTTCAAGCTGTGGGCGGTTCTACAGCCTCAGGCTCCTGCTTCCTGTTCAGGCTGTGGGTGGTTCTACAGCTTCAGACTCCCACTTCCCGTTCAGGCCGTGGGCAGTTCTACAGCTTCAGGCTCCACTTCCCGTTCAGGCCGTGGGCGGTTCTACAGCTTCAGGCCCCCACTTCCTGTTAAAGGCTGTGGGCGGTTCTACAGCTTCAGGCTCCCATTTCCTGTTCAGGCTGTGGGTGGTTCTACAGCTTCACGCTTCCACTTCCTGGTCAGATTGTGGGCGGTTCTACAGCTCCAGGCCCCCACTTCCTATTCAGGTTTGTGGGCGGTTTACAGCTCCAGACTCCACTTCCTGTTCACGCTGTGGGCAGTTCTACAGCTTCAGACTCCCACTTCCTGTTCAAGCAGTGGGCAGTTCTACAGCTTCAGACTCCCATTTTCTGTTCAGGCTGTGGGCAGTTCTACAGATTCGGGACTCCCACTTCTGTTCAGGTTTGTGGGCAGTTCTACAGCTTCAGATTTCCCACTTCCTGTTCAGGCTGTGGGCATTCTACAGCTTCAGACTCCCACTTCCTTTCAGGCTGGGGGCATCTAAGCTTCGACCCCCCTTTCCCTGTTAGGCGTGGGTGGTTTCTACCTTCGGATTCATTTTTTTTTTCAGGCTGGGGGTGGTTTTAGCTTCAGGCTCCTATTTCCTGTTCGGCCCCTGGGGGGGTTTCTACGCTTTGGCCCCCCCATTTTCTTGTAGGCTATGGGCAGTTCTACAGCAGTGACTGATATTTCAGCTCTGCTAGCTGAGCCTGTTAGAAAGATATTGGTGATGGAGAGATCTAGACAACAAAGCACAAGGCTACAGAGCTCTTAAAGGGGTTTTGCCACCATAGATAATGATGACATATAGATAGGATATGCCATCCTTGTCTGATAGGTGCGGGTCCCACCTCTTGGACCTGCACCTATCTCGGAAACGGGCCCCAGAATCTCTCACTGCAGACTGGAGAGATTCTCCTCTATGGGAGCTCCGAGCAGAGCACCACTCGCCTGTACTCGGAAATCCCATAGAATAGAATGGAGACTGACTGCACAAGCACGGCCAGCTCTCCAGCCGGCGCTGCGAGTGGCGGACATGTTCCACACCTGTGGCAAAACCCCCTTAAGGGTTAAAGTTTATCAGGAAGAAACATAAGCTCCTGCGCTGCCGATAAGAAACAGAAGACAGCACCAGCCTGGACCACTGCTAGAATAGAGAAAGGTGGTCGGTAACCAAGGAAAACTTGTGTACACAAGCAGGAGATAAAAACTGCCCTAACTCTGAAAGGAAGCAAAATCAGAACAGCAATGTATTTGGCAATAGTCTATATTTACCTTTGCCTACCTGTCCATAGCTAATCGGTGTGCTGACATCTGAATACAGAACTTTTCATGGTTATCCAGCGTACATTATCCCGCTTTTTTTTGCCATGAAGCCATTAAAGGGGTCGTCTCACTACAGGGATTGCTGCTGCTTTTTATGTTAAAGATCTTGTAGAAACAAGTCACTTTGCAATATGTGTCCATTACCAGTGTCCTACCTATTCCTAGTATCCCCTCTTGTATGGGCTGCTCAGTCCTCAGGTCGATAGCTTTCAGGCCTGTTCCATCTCTCCTGATAGGCTGCCAGCACTGGTTGCTATAGCTACTGACCTGTTCGATCTCTCCTGATAGGCTGCCAGCACTGGTCACTATAGCTACAGACCTGTTTAATCTCTCCTGATAGGCTTCCACACTGGTCGCAATAGCTACAGACCTGTGTGATCTCTCCCGATAGGTGCCGCATGGTCGCTATTTGCTACAGACTGTGTGATCTCTCCTGATAGGCGCCAGCATGGTCGCTATAGCTACAGACCTGTTCCATCTCTCCTGATAGGCTGCCAGCACTGGTCGCTATAGCTACAGACCTGTGTGAAACTCTCCTGATAGGCTGTCAGCACTGGTCGCTATAGCTACAGACCTGATTTCTACTGCAGTCTAGTAGAAGCCAGTAAAAACGCCCCTGAATTCAAAATGAAACCAAGAAAACAGGACTGAGGTGAGAAGAATCAATGTAGTGAGACAACCCGTTTAAGTCTATGATGGCTCCATTTCTTCTTTGCACTGACAGATGTATTACCACAGACGCACAGGTCATTAACCTCAGTTTATTTCTACAGCGATCAGCTTTCCTGCACCATCACACATAGAGCATTCATACCCAGGTACTCTACCTACCAGCTCCGACAGATAAGCCCCTTCCCCCCCGTCACTATCTATAGGAAACACCTTGCGGATATACAAGCTATTCCACATATACGTGACTTATAGGCCTGACTAACCGGTGGCCCCGCACGGCTCGTCTGCAGCCTCCTCCCACCCGGACAACCTCTAAACTTTATGTTTGGCCCAGAGCAAATAGTTGTTGTCTTACACCCTAGGACAGCGCGGACGAGACAGGTCACATTTTACATCTCTTTTCCTTCTTAAATGAAGTAAAAAAAAATAAAATAAATCCAAATGTCAGAGAGCGCACGTCCTGCCCCCGATAACCTCTCCCCTAACACACAATATGTACGACCACACTATACACTGCAAGCCTAGATCTCACCCTTCCAGGTCAAAGGCATTGTGGGTCTTTATGTACAGAATTTTCAAATTTTTAGGAATTTTAAGTTTACAGTATAAAAAAAATATAAAATCATAATATTAATAAAATCAATATTTTTTTTTTTACTGTCAAGGTAATTTTCCTGGTAATCACCAAGTGTAAGGGTCTGTTCACACGGCTTAAAATGGGCCGTATTTCGGTCCGTAATTACGCGCCAAAGTGCGCAAATTACGGGCTGAAAATGGCCCATTCATTACGGTTAAGTCCACACGTTTTTTCATTAGAGAAACTATGGATTACGTCTCCTCTCCCTGCTCGGCGAATACGCCGCGGGGGGAGATAATTCACATGTCACTTTCTAGCGGCGTATACGCGCTGTTAGCAGTGATTCTCTATGGGCCGGCGAGGTGCGGCCCCCTGCTCCCTCCCCCGCTCCCGCCCCCGGCCACACGGCGTAACTGCAGGGCGTAATTACGCCCCGCAGTTAAGCCATGTGAACATAGCCTAAGGGTCTGTTCGCACGACATATTTGTGGGGCTTACCATACTTGCCGAAGTGCGTCCCGCAAGTACGGTAAAATCAATTAACCAGTGCAGCTTTTGTGTTCCGCAGAAAAATGTATATGATTGCATAAGTCTAATATGTATATTTAAAAAAAAAATAATTATTTTCATCATGTGATTTATTGACAAAGCAGAAACGGATCCGGTTCCTAAGTACATAAACGGATGTAAATGTATAGAAACCTCAGCTACGTTTACATTAACCCCTGAAAAGCCCTCAATGACGCAGGTACATTACGTAGTTTTGGCCTCCCTGCGTTTCACCAGTTATAACTTTTTTATTGTTTCAATGACTCCGTTGTATGAGGATGTGGTATTTTTGGGCTTAGGCAAGGTTCACACGGCTTATTCAAGCCGTAATTGCGGGACGGATTTCGCCCGCAGGACGGGGGCGGGGGCGCTGCTCGCCAGCCCCATAGAAAATGCATTATTTATGGCGTGTACGCGCCGTAAATAATGTGCATGCCACTTTCTCCCCCCCGCGGCGGATTCGCCGAGCGGGAAGGAGCGACGGAATCCACTGTTCTCTATGAGAACTGTGGATTACCGTAATGACAGGGACGGATATGAGCCGTACTGCAGCGCAAATCCGGCGCGCAGCACGGCTCCAATCCGTGCCCAAATAAGCCGTGTGAACGAGGCCTTAGTGTAGTTTGAGTTTACATATAAATTACTGTGGAATTTTTTAAAAAATTGCAGCGTGAACATAAAAAAAAAAAAAAAAAGTGTTTTTCTACATTTGATTTTCAAAATAATGTTTTGCACCACTCACATTTCACACTAAATAACCTGTTCAATTAATTCTACACATTATTATGGTCGTGTGGATACCTAATATGTGTATGTATTTTTTGTGTCCTATATGCAAAATAATTTTTCAAATAAATATTTATTTTGATTTTATTATTTCCTTTATTTTTCTCCACACTTCATACTTTTTCACTTTTTTGTAACAATTGTACACTTTTTTTTTTTTTTTTTTAAACATAGTGATGTATTAGCTTTCCCCTGTATACTGATACATTAGGGTATGTTCACACGGCGTAATTGCGGCGCGCATTTAGCTGCCTACTTGCACATTAATATGGGTGAAATTCAGTAATACAGAGCTCTTACAGGGGTTGTATCATTTCATTAAATGATCTTCAGAATAAGGGGACAGTGAAAACAAGCAAACTTTGCCAATTTGGGGATGTCATTAGCAAAGGCTGTCTTGTTATCACAGTCTCCCTTATCTTCGGTTTCTGTTTACACTGATCTTCAGTGCCGGTTGGATAGTCGGATCCCTCTTCCTTGCATTTCACTAGCTGAGGGCTCTAATAATTTACATTCTGTTCAGCCCCCGGCCGTATTCAGGAGTTTTGCATTCCTGCCTTCACTCAGAATTAGGGGGCCAACAACAATTTCCACTCTATACAGCTAGCTGCCTCCTAAACTGACACTGCAGCTGTCTTATAATCAGAAAACAGCAGAATTGTGCCACGGTGCCTTTAAATGCTCCTGCGTTATAGGGAGCACAAAAATTTCACTCTTTTACAGCTAACTGCTCCTCATTGACATGCGCTACTGCTACAATCAGAAAAACAGCAGAATTGTGCGTCGGTGCCTTTGTTAAACATAAAGGGGAGGAAGATCTGTGCTGTGGATGGATTCAACTGTAGGCAAACCCCCAAAGCTGTGAGGAACAGGTGCTCTGAGTTCATAGAAGGCGTCGGGGACTGAAATGGCAGGCTGTGGTATGTAAACAGCTCTTACAAAATAAGACTGCATAGGGAGAGGACAGTTACATGTGGAGGGGGGGGGGGGCTAGACCGAGCATGAACAGTAAAGGGGGGATGATGTCATCCCCCCTTCAGTTAAGAAACACCCCTCTGGGATATGAAGAAACACCCCTGAATTTCAGGAAGTGAGAGAATCAAGCTTCAAGAGAACAGCCCAAATGAAGAAGCGATACATCCCCTTTAAAGAGAGCTATGAATTACGAGTCGTTTCCCCCGGCCTATAATACGATTGTATTGTACGTTGGGGGAAAGAAGTGACGTCACTTCTTCACGGCACGTACACGCCTCTGATAATGCAAGTAAATGGGGCAGCCGGGGGCCGTCCGTCCCCGTCCTTGCATGAATGCACTGATCAGCACATACTTCCAAAAAACACGCAGAGCTGCCCCAGGATGCGGTGTGAACAAACCCTTACACTCTATCAGTATGACACAGGCCGCTGTTAGGGTAACACATGGTGCGTCCTGACAGCAGACTTTCTATACAGACAGCCCTGGGGCTACTCTCGGACTGTATATACATTTTCCAGGCTCCATCGGGCACTGGGAATCCCTGTGACCTGATGGAGCAGGGGAATCCCCCTCCGTTCCTAGCACAGTTCAGCGCTGGGAGCTGCAACCCCCTTTGAAGGAAGCAACGTGTTTTGGTGTCACTGCCAACAGAAGCCAAAGACAGTGGTAAACGGGTTAAATGGTGAAACATGCATAGAAATGCTCCCATCTGTGCACGTTTCTGCTCCTAATGCATCATCGGGTTACAAGGAAAAAAAAAAAAAAAGCAGTGTGAACGGTCGGAGGCGAAGCTAAAAGTTGCGGGTTGGGCTGTTGCCATTTTGTTTTATTAATATTTTATTTTTTTTTTTTGTATTTATTTTATTTTATATATTGTGTCCCCCCACAAGGTCAGTTTTTGTCAATTTGCCCATTAGCTAATATATAAACCCCAATAAGAAGAAAAAGTACAAGGAAATTCAACCCCTGAACTCATTGCAGAGCTGATCTGGGTTTGACAAAGGTGGGGTCCCGGCCCCCAGGCAGGGGGGAAGCAAAAGCGGGGGATTCCTTTCCTTTTGTCTGTGTATTAGCATCAGGGGTGCGTTTACAACAATCGGGAAGGGGGGGACAAAAAATGGAAATACCCCTGTTGGGCCATGCAGCCCCATCCTGCAGAGCGCATTCGAATGGCTGTGCAGTCATTGGGCGGTCTCTGAAAACGTGTACTTGTGTGCCAAAATTTTGCCGCAATTATTGCCACAAACTAAACCAACTGATAAATGGTTTTAAATTTAAGCGCAGGGTCAAAACCTTGAGCCAGTCTTTCATAAGCTGGCCCAAGTAAAACCGGTGCATTGGTAACTGCTTAGTTAATTTCCCTGTGCATAGGATAAGTCAATGTGACCCAAAGTGTGAGATAAACAAAGAAGCCAGAAGTGGCTTCAAATGCCCAACATATGACCGCCTGATCATTTGGCTTTCAACATGTAGGGAACAGAAAATAAAGACCATTCCCAAAGACATTGCTGTTTTGATGTTGCTTTGTTCAGGAGATAAAGTTTTTTAAGTATGTACACAGTTTTTTCTGGTTACGACCTCCTCTCTCTCTTTTATCGGACTGCTCCTTAAAGAGCACCTATCACCACCACACAAACTCACAAGGATTTATAGGAGATGAAATTATAAGACATTTCTCAAATACATGTCATTAGCAAATAAGATGATTTTGCCGCAGAATTAGAGGGCAAGGGTTTTTTATTTTCCCACTTTGTCTCAGGACACAATCTGGTAAATTTCTTCGGGGGAGTACCAACTTGCAGGGGGAGCTAAATGACAAAGCTGCGGTAAAAGGGCTAATCTGGGTTCATGTCAAACACTAGGGGACGCAAATGATTTCATAGTCGAATTGATCTGCTGCTTCCAGCCCCTCCTCCTGGCACACGGGATCCACTTTACACGTGCTAGTGTAATAACCCCGGCAAAATATAGAGCAAGAGCTTCCCAGTGTACAGTTTGACAGACTTACGGGGCCCCCCCTGCCCAGTGAACCCCAGCTCAAAAGCAGGAAGTTCACAGGCGTAACATGTGACCCAAATAATGTCGGAGCCGCCCTGGCCCGACTTTAAGCCCTTTTTAAAAGGGCCGGTTTTGTTTAATCTAAAAAACAAATTTTAAAAATTAAAATATTTGAAAAAAGTGTTCATTTTTAAAGTGTTTTTAAAAATGGAAAAAGTTATCTGGAGGTGATAGGTTCTCTTTTAGCTGCAGTCCATCAGATATCACTCCTGCGAGTTCATCTCTAATCCAGAACTGTTTACCTAATTTAATAAAAATTTAAAAAACATTAGGACCAATGTATGAAACTGTCTAGGTCAAAGACTTTTTTGCTGCCCATAGAAAACCTTTCGGCCATAGAAACCCAAATCAGGTTTACCTTTCATGTTTTCAGAGCCCTTTACAAAATGAAAGGGAAGCTCTGATTGGTTGCTATGGGCAATAAAGAAAGTCTTGAACCTAGTCAGTTTTCATACATGTGCTTTATAGCCTTGTGTCTATATTTTAAAATTATATCCTATAACAGAAAAGCTGGGAAAAAGGGGCTGAGATGCCAAAGGGGAGCCTAAAATTTTAAAACCACCCAAACCTGAACGGGGAAATGGGAGTCTGAAGCAGTACAACCCCCCACAAAATGAACGGGAAGTGGAAGCCTGAAGTGTAGAACCGCCAGACCAACGGGAAGTGGGATCCTGAAGCTGTAAAAAACTCCCCACCCCCTAAAAAGGGAAGTGTGTCCTAAACTGTGAACCCCCAAGCCGAAAGGGAATGGGACCCTAAAGGGAAAAGAATTGCCCACAGCCTGAACAAAGTGGGATCCTGAGGGCTGCAGCTATTAAGAGGAAAGAAAACCTGCCAACTTAAAAAAACAATGGCCCAGTCTAAAAAATGGACCCCGGCTTTAAACGGGGGCAAATGGTTTTATAATGACTAAGTAACAATGGGGCAAAGGAACTGCCCAAGGAAAGAATTTGTTTTGAGTTTAAACTTTGCACACCAAATTAGGTCGAGCCTGAAGAGCATGTTCCCCCCTCTTTTCATTCCCTCCCTCCAGCTGGGGGTGGGACGTCCCCACGGCTTTCTTATTTCCCCTTTTTGCTCTTGGGGGTTTTGGGGGTTGCCACTCCCTTCTGTTCTTACTCCTCAGTGTGGTCTGGGGAAATGTCCACTCCCTGCTGTGTTTTTCTCCCCTCCCAGCAGGGTTTAGGGGGTGTTTCCCCCCAACCCTGCGGGGTCTTATCTCCCCTTCTCCCTTAGCAGGGGTCAGGATTAAAAGTCACTTTCCCCCTTGTCTTATTCCTCCTTCCCCCCACAGTGGTCAGGATGGGTGATGTCACTCCCGCTGTGTCTTATCTCCTCTCTCCCTGCAGTGGTCGGGATGGGTGTCACCCCCTGGTGTTTATCTCCTCCTTCTCTAGCATGGTCGGGTGGTGAGTCCCTCCCGCTGTGTCTTATTCCCTTAGCATGGTCGGATGGTGGTCCTCCCCCTTGTTTTATCTCCTCTCTCCTCTAGCAGGGCAGGATGGTGATGTCACTCCCTGCTGGTTTTTAATTCCCCTCTTCCCCTTTGGGGTGTCAGGATGGTGATGCACTCCCGCTGTGTCTTATTCCTCTTCCCTCAGCATGGTAGGATGGTGTGTCACTCCCCGCTGGTCTTATCTCCCTTTCCTAGCATGGTCAGGATGGTGATGTCACTCCTGCTTTTGTCTTTCTATCTCCTCCCAGAGTGGTCGGATGGTGATGTACTCCCGCTGTGTTTTCTCCTCTCTTCCCCTTTGCGTGGTCGGGATGGTGATGTCACTCCCTGCTTGTCTTATCTTTTCCCCTCTCCCCTAGCGTGGTCAAGATGGGATTCACCCTGCTGTGTCTTCTCCTCTTACAGGGGTGGAGGTGATGTCACTCCTGTTGTTTTTCTCCCTCTTTCCCTGCATGGGCAGGATGGTAGTCATTTCCCTGTGTGTTTTTTTCTTCTCTAGCAGTGGCGGGTGGTTCACTCCCTGCTGTGTCTTATTCCTCTCTGCTAGCAGGGGCAGGATGGTGATGTCCATCCCTGCTGTGTCTTATTCCCTCTCCTCTAGCGTGGTCGGGAGGGGATTCACTCCCCGCTTGTCTTTTTCTCTCCTCCTTAGCAGTGGTGGATGGTGATGTCACTCCCGCTGTGTCTTATTCCCCCTTTTCCCCTAGCGGGCGGGTGGGGAGGGCACTCCCTGCTGGTCTTATCTCCTCTTGCCTTCGTGGTTTTTGGGGGTATGTCACCCCTTGTGCTTTTCTCCTCTTGCTTAGCAGTGGTCAGGTGTGATGTCACCCCCTGCTGGTTTTTCCCCTCTGCTTGCAGTGGTGGGGGTGGGTCACTCCCTGCTGTGTTTATCCCTCTTCCTCTAGGGAGTGGTCAGGGTGGTGATGTCACCCCGGGTGTGTCTTATTCCCCTCCTCTAAGGCCTGTTCAACCCGGGTTTTTGGATAATTCGTCCGTAAAAAACCGCCAGAGTGCGCCAATTAGGGGTGAATCCCTCCCAGTAACTCGGAAGCACAGTTCTCATAGGGAAATATCATTAGTCTCCTCTCCCTGCTGGAGAATACCAAGGGGGGGGTTCGACAGGTCATTTTCTAGCGGGTATACGCGCCCCTGCAATGGGGTGTCTATGGGGCCACGAAAATGCCGGCCCCCCGTCACTCCCCGCCCCGGGGACACGGCGTAATTGCGGGGGGAAATTCGCCCCGCGTTTAAACCGTGGAACCTAGTAACAGTGGTCGGATTTTGGTTTTTTTGTCACTCCCCCTGCTGGGGTTTATTTCCCCCCCTTTTCTCCTTTTGCCAAGTGGGCAAGGGGGAATTTTTGGGGAAACCCCCCCTCTCCTTTTCCCCCCGTGTTCTTATCCCCTTCTGTTTGCGTGGTCGGATGGTGATGTCACTCCCTTTGTGTTTAAACTCCCCCTCTCTTTTAGAGTGGTCAGGATGGGGATGTCACCCCTGCTGGGGTTTTTTTTTATATTTTTTAACCCCCCTTTTTTTTCTTCTAGCAGTGGTCAGGGTGGTGATGTCACCCCTGTGGTTTATCTCTCTTTCAGCCCTAATTTCAGCTATACTGACCAAAAAATGAAAACATCTTTTGACTAATTGTGACTGTTTTTCTTCCTTTTTTTTTTTTTCCCCGTCATTGTTCTGAAAATCTCCAACAAGGTTACAAGATTAGACTACTGTCGGCTTTTCTTTATTTTTGGAAAAAAAAATATGTTGTAACTAGAAGTGAAAAGAATTCACCTGAATGGAGCAGAGCTGCAATACCAGGCACTACCAGCCGATAGGAGCGGTGCTATTTCTGGAAAGATAAAACTGATTCTTCTATCAAACAATCCCCAGACTGACCTGATTGTTGGAAGGTTAATTTCACTGGCCTTTGGGGCCGGTGTGATCCGGTTTTGGGTCAAAAGTTTTTGCTTGAAACTTTGATTTTCGTTTTTTTCTTCTGGATAATTTGTCCCTAAAATAATAAAATAATAATTTAAAATAAAAAATATATATATATATGCACCCCCCCAAGATCACATACAGGACTTCGGGGACCCAGTCAGACAAAACACCCCGCTTGCGACCATTCTTGCCTCATCAGGGTTTAGCTCATTTAATTTTTGCAAGTTTTCCTGAGAAGTCCAAGATCTGAAAAATCTTTCTGTAACACATAAAAAAAATTTAAATAAACTTTGCAAGATAAAAAAATGGTAATTACATTACACTGGGGACAGGACTGCAATGGGGAATGTCATGGCCCCAAAGAGCCAAAGCATCTGGACCCCCTACACATTTGTTCCCCTATGCACTATCAGGCCTACAAACTATTTACAAGCCCCATTGAGTGAATGACTGCACCTGCCGGAGGCAAGTGGTGCCCTTTAACCGCCAGGCCTGAAAAGCCCTTAAAAGGAATCAGTCGGCAATTTTTTTTTTTTTTTACTTCTTAAATCAAGCCCCTGATCCATTTTGATTGCAGATTTCTCAGTTCGGTCGTCCGTATATGATAAGTGTATAGAATATACACTTAATATATTAAACGTTGTCACAGTGATCACCTGCTCAGCAGGTATCAGGTTATAGAGCAGAAAGAGGTGACCAGACAGAGTTTTCTAGGGAAAGATTCAGCAGAAATTGTAATATATTTTTCATTTAATTTACGGCTTATTCTGGTTTAACCCCTTCCTGGTGGACGGTCATAATAATATGGCTCTAGTATTTTTTCCTCCTCGCCTTCTGAAAGCCATAACTTTATTTTTCCACCTACAGTGAAGGAAATAATTATTTGACCCCTTGCTGATTGTGTAAGTTTCCCACTGACAAAGACATGAACAGTCTATAATTTTAATGGTAGGTTAATGTTAACATTGAGAGATAGAATATCCAAAATAAAATCCAGAAAATCACATTGTACAAATTATATAAATTTATTTGCATTTTGCTGAGAGAAATAAGTATTTTAGGCTTAATACTTGATGGCAAAACCCTTGTTGGTAAGCACAGCAGTCAGATGTTTTTTGTAGTTGATGATGAGGTTTGCGCACATCTCAGGAGGAATTTAGCTCCACTCCTCTTTGCAGATCTCTAAATCATCTCTAAATCATTAAGATTTTGAGGCTGTCGCTTGGCAACTCGATGCTTCACCTCCCTCCATAAGTTTTCTATGGGATTAAGGTCTGGAGACTGGCTAGGCCACTCCATAACCTTAATGTGCTTCTTTTTGAGCCACTCCTTTGTTGCCTTGGCTGTGTGTTTTGGGTCACTGTCTTGCTTGAAGACCCATTTTTAATATTCTGGTGGAGGGAAGGAGGTTGTCACTCAGGATTTTACGGTCCATGGCTCCACCCATTCTCCCATTGATGCGGTGAAGTAGTCCTGTGCCCTTAGCCAGGGGCGTTGCTAGGGTCCTAAAACATCCGGGGCTCGGGCCCTTTGTGTTTTTCTGGGTAGGGCTGGGTTCACACGACATTTTTCGCGCCTCATTGTGAACTGCGGATGTTTTTTTACAGAGAAAAACCTTGTGTTCCTGTCACTAATTTTCTGCACATCCCACACAGATCCCGTCCATCTCATCAGCAGTCACTGTACAGTAAAAATCACCAATGACAAATTTACTTTTTCAGAACTCTCACCTTCATATGACAATACCCCTAAACAGTCACCAAAACAATACACCGATACAGGGAGCAACTCTACCAGACACGTGATTGTTACTACAACGCTCCTACAAAACCAAGACCCAAAACTATTACTACTTAAGGCTAAAATTTAATCCTGCCAGACCGTGACCAAACGCGACTCCACATGTGACTATCCACGCACACAGGCCCAAAGAGACATATATTACGCCTTTACGTGACCAGTAGTGGTAGATAACTAGTTGTTGTAGATCTGCAGAAATATTAAGTGATTACACTGCAGTTACATTTAGTAACTCACCGGAGACGTCTTTTCTATCAGCGTCGTTCATTTTCCCCTTTTTCTTCTCCATCCGGTTCACCCCTTCATGTGATTGCTCCCGGCCAATATTGTCCCTGAGATTTGGACCAAATATCTTAGAATCCTCACATTTCCAGCAACTCCTTAAATTTTAGGTATAGCAGTCCCCTTCAGTTAGGTATTAGGGGGACTGAAGCAGTATATGGGGCCACAGCAGTATATAGGGGGGCACAGGCATATATAGGGTGGCACAGGCAGGATTTTAGGGTGGCACAGCAGGTATATAGGGGCACTGAGGCAGTATATTTGGGCACTGAGGGCAGTAATATGGGGCCACGGGAGTATATGGGGGGCACAGGCAGTAATATGGGGGGACAGGCAGTATATAGGCACAGGGAGGCATATGGGGCCACAGGCAGGGATATGGGGGCCACCGGCAGGCGTATGGGGGCCACAGGCAGGTGTATGGGGGCCACAGGCAGGTATATGGGGGCCACAGGCAGGCATTATAGGGGCCACAGGCAGGCATTATAGGGCACAGGCAGACATTATAGGGGCACAGGCAGCTTTTGGGGGCCACAGGCAGGGATATGGGGGCCACAGGCAGGGATTATAGGGGCACAGACAGGGATATGGGGGCCACGGGCAGTATATGGGGGCCACAGGCAGTATTTGGGGGCCACAGGCAGGCATTATAGGGCCACAGGCAGCCATTATAGGGGCACAGGCAGGGATATGGGGGCCACAGGCAGGGATATGGGGCCACAGACTGTGGTATGGGGGCCACAGGCAGGGGTATGGGGGCCACAGGCAGCATTTTAGGGGCAAAAGACAGGGATATGGGGGCCACAGGCAGTATATGGGGGCCACAGGCAGTATTGGGGGCCACAGGCAGGGATTATAGGGGCACAGGCAGGCATTATAGGGGCACAGGCAGCCATTTTAGGGGCACAGGCAGGGATATGGGGGCCACAGACAGTGGTATGGGGGCACAGACATGGTATGGGGGGCCACAAGGCAGGCATTATAGGGGACAGGCAGCCATTTAGGGGCACAGGCAGGATATGGGGGCACAGGGCAGGGGGGTAGGGGGCCACAGGAGGCAATTATAGGGGGACAGGCAGGGATATGGGCCACAGACAGGGGTAGGGGGCCAGGCAGGCATTAAAAGGGGCCACAGGCAGGGATTTGGGGGCCACAGGCAGGCATTTTTGGGGAACAGGCAGTATATGGGGGCACTGAGGCAGGTAAACGCTTTTAAAAATAAAAAACATTAAAACTCCACCTTAACTCCCCGGCGAGCGCGCTCCGTCCTTTTTCAGCCGCGCGCTCTCCGGCAGCTCCTCGGGGCGCAAAGGCCTATGACGCGGGTCCGACACTGTCTGCGGGGCAGGGAAACGCTCGCTCTCTGCTCCGCAGAAGCCCGCGGGGATTGTGGTGCGTCCATCGGACGCACATGCAGCTAAAGGGCCAGTCGGTGCTCCAGGCCCAGCGCAGAGGGCCCGGAGCCCGGGAGACTTCGGGGGACAGGCTGTTTTAAATTTGGGGCCGAGCCCCGAAAAACAGCCTAGCGACGCCCCTGCCCTTAGGAGAGAAACACCCCCAAAACATAATGTTTACCGTCCATTGCTTGACAGTGGGGATGGTGTTCACTGGGGGCATAGGCAGCATTTTTCTTCCTACCAAAAACAGGCGAGTTGAGTTAAGCCAAAAGAGTCAATTTTGGTCTCCTCTGACCACAGCAAACTTCTCAGAACACTTCCAGAATCTCCAGGGTTTCATTGGCAAACTTCAGACGGGCCTGCACATGCGACTTCTTGTGCAGGGGGACCTTGCGATCGCTGCAGGAATTTAAACCATTATAGCGTAATGTGTTACCAATGGTTTTCTTGGTGACTGTGGTCCCAGCTGTCTTGATATCATGAACAAGTTCCCCCTGGTAGTTTTAGGCAGATCTCTCACCTTCCTCATGATCAAGGATCCCCCCACGAGGTGAGATTTTACATAGTGCCCCAGATCGATGGCGATTGACAGTCATTTTGTATTTCTTCCATTTTTTTACTATTGCACCAACAGTCGTCTCCTTCTCACCCAGCGTCTTACTTATGGTTTTGTAGCCCATTCCAGCTTTGTGCAGGTCTATGGTCTTGTCCCCGACATCCTTAGAAAGCTCTTTGGTCTTGCCCATGTTGTAGAGGTTACAGTCTGACTGATTGAGTCTGTGGACAGGAGTCTTTTCTGAAGGGGACTATGTAAGACAGCAGTCTTTAATGCAGGTAACGTTGATTCGGAGGCTCAAACTGGTCTGTAGGAACCAGAACTCTTAATGGTTGGTAGGGGATCAAATACTTATTTCTCTCAGCAAAATGCTAATTTATATAATGTGATTTTCTGGACTTTATTTTGATATTCTCTCTTTCAAAAAGAGAAGGTTAAAATTAACCTACCCTTAAAATGATAGACTGTTCATGTCTTTGTCAGTGGGAAACTTACACAATTAGCAAGGGATCAAATCATTATTTCCTTCACTGCATAGGTAACACAGGCTCCACCATTCACTATAGACTCCTGTTCTGTAGAGATCACCTCCCTGCAATCTCCTCCTTATTATCAGCACAGGCAGGATTACACTGACAGGTAACACCTATATACTATAGTTGAAACCAGAAGTTTCCATCCACTATATAAAGCCCCATCTGCAGGTTTCTCCCTCGCCTCCATATAAAGCCCCATCTGCAGGTTTTTCTCACTCTCTGACATGAAATCCGAATAAACTTTCCCCGTTTTAGGTCAATTAGGAACCAAAATTATTTCTATTTTCCAAATGCAGAATAATGAGAGGGAGAATTTTTAAGGCGTTTTTATTACTTTCTGCAAAGTCAGAAGTTTCCTCCATTTCATTAGTATTTGGTGTCTTTGCCCTTAAACTGTAGGACTTGGGTCAAACGTTCGGGATCCTTCCACAAGCTACTCACAATAGTTGGTAGAAATTTTGGCCGCTTCCTCCTGACAGAACTGGTGTCACTGAGCCATGTTTGGAGGTCTCCTTGCTCGCTCCAGCCTTTTCAGCTTTGCCCATACATTTCCAATAGGATTGAGATCAGGGCTTTGTAATGGCCGCTCCAAAACATTGACTTGGTTCTCCTTAAGCCACTTTGTAACCAGTTTGGCAGTAGCTTCTGGTCATTGTCCATTTGGAAGACCCCTTTGCGCCCAAGCTTTAGCTACATGGCTCATGTCTTGAGACGCTGCTTCAGTTTTGCCATATAATCTTCTTTCCTCATGATGCCATCTATTTTGTGAAGTTCACCAGTCCCTCCTGCCGCACAACAACCCCGCAACAAGATAGATTCCCTCTAAATGCTCCATATTGTCAGTCACATAGTACGTACAGTAGGGGTGCGACTAATAAATTTGACTGACATGTAGGTGTGACGTGGCCTTGATGTCCTCGGACTCACGCGGCTTTGTTGCCTTCTGATTCACCATTTCCAGACGCTCCTTGAACTCCTTGTTTTCATGAAGGAGAGCGATGTTGTTCTCCTTGTTCTGCAGCTCGCCCTCCAGCCTCTGCACTCTCTGGTTGGACTGCGTCAGGAGAGAGATCAGCTCTAAGTTTTTCATCTCCACACTTTTCTGCTTCTCTTTCTCATTCGTCGCCTCAGACGAGAGGTTTCTAAAGTGGAAAATGCAAAATGACAATGAAAACTTCTACAACTTTCTATTAGGTTCCACATTGTTATTAGAGGGGTTTTCTCACCACAATGATTCGCTTTTAACATGTGGGGACAGGTAAATGAAGACCATTACCAAATACATTGATGTTCCAATATTGCTTTGATTAGGAGATAAAGAAAATAAAGGGTGACATTTCCCAACACACCAACGCCAGTTTTTTGGCGCATCGCGCACAGAGGCACATAGCTTATCATTACAAGTTTATGAAATGCGCCTAACACATACACTTGTAATGATGTGCTATGCGCCTCAATAGGCGCATTTCGTTATGGAGGCGCACAGCATCATTTTTAGGCGCATTATGTCTGCTATGCAAGTTATACCAGACGCCAGATTTTTGATAGGGTCGGACTTTCTGGCGCACTTTACACTTATCTAATGCGCCTAAAAACTGATGTAGCACCACCAATTTTCAGACATCTCGCCCTTAGGGCATGTTCACACGACGGATTTGAACGCGGTTATGGCCGCGGGTTTCCGCGGCCAAAACCACGTCCACATCGCGGCCAGTTTATTAACATGGTTTCCTATGGGAAACCGCGTTAATATTCACACGCCGCGGGTTTCCGCGCGTGTTTGAGAACTCTCCTGTCAATTCTTGACAGGTAGTCCTCACCGCAGCGGCCGGGCGGTGTTGCCGCGGGCGTCGCCGCAGATGGTGCGCGGCCGGGCCGCGGCTGGCGGCGCGGTTTTCCCCCTGCCTACTAATTTGCATGGAGGCAAACCCTCGCCGCAAGCCGCACCCCAAACCACGCCCCACTTTCCCGTGACCACGCCCAGCGCCAGCGCCGCAAACCCGCGTCGGGAGAGGCGAGTTTAAAAGAGGCCAGGACGAGGTGGAGCCGTGGGGACCGCGGCGAAAGCCGCGGCCAAATCCATTGTGTGAACGGGGCCTTAGTCTCCTGCTTCTGTATACAGGTTTCTTTTGGTTCCAACCACCTCTCCCTGTTCTCTCTTATCTGATTGCTCCAGCAGTCCTGTCTGACCATGATGAGTCACTTCCTGATGAGTGTTATCAGTAGAACAGGAGCTTGTTTATTTAAGTTAATCACCAGCTTTCACCTTTTACAGCCCTGTAGCTTTATGCACTCATATCACTGTGACAGGAATAGCAGAGCTGAAATGTCAATCAATGCTGTAGAACCACCCACAGCCTGAACAGGAAGTGAGAACCTAAAGCTGTAGAAGCACCCACGGCCTGAACAGGAAGTGGAAGCCTGAAATTGTAGAAGCGCCCCCAACCTGAAAAGGAAGTGGAAGACTGAAGCTGTAGAACCACCCACAGCCTGAACAGGAAGAGGCTGAAGCTGACTGTGGCTCTCTTAAACAGCATGGTGAGAAAACCCCTTTAAGGGATGCCCCGATATATAGCAAGCGCGCTGCACCTGAAATGCTCCCGGATGTTTCCAAGTTCACTCTCCAGACGCCTACACTTCTCCAGCAATTCCTCGCGCTCTCTTTCGCAGTTCTGGAGATTCTTATTCATCAGATCTCCTTCTGTTTTCACCTAAAATAGACAAAACCGATGATCCATCGATAGTGAACAGCCGATGAGACATTCCTTACTCTGTACGGCTAGTGTTACACTATACTATTGCCTAGGTTGCATGTATCTATCGGCTATTGGCAGAAAAAAGGGACCGCGATGGATATCATGATCCAGCCTCTGCAGCCCTACAGAGGCTAACAGATGTGGTCCTATGTAGACTAGGTTCTCTCTGTCGGTGGTATATACTTTCCCTGTGAGATGCAAAAGGCTGGTCATTAACCCTTTCCTGACAGATGGTCATAATTTTTTGGCTCTGTTTTTTTTCCTCCCCGCATTCAAAGAACCATAACTTTATCCATCTACATAGACTTATGAGGACCCGTTTATTGCAGGACAAGACGTCCTTTTAAATGGTGCCACTGACCGCAACATAGAATGTATTGGGAACACCCCCAAAAAATTGTAAGCGGGGTGAAAATATTTTGTGCCATGTTTGCGAGAGTTTCACTTTTATGGCGTTCACTCTTCAGTATAAATAATGTGTTCTTGGTATTCTGCAGGTCGGTGCGATTCCGGTGATACCAAATTTAAAAAAAAATAAAACATTCTCTACTCCTTACGTTCGTGCTGCAGCGCCATTTTCTGCAGCCACTAACTTTTTTTTTGCTCTCCCCTTTATGCACCTGAATGATAGCACAATTTTTGCAGGCTCAAGTGTAGTTTTTGTTGGTGTCATTTTAGGATAGATGCGACTTTTCGATCACTTTTTATTCCAATTCTTACCGGCCACATTTTCCTTTTCTGAAGTACACTTTCTTGCACTCTGTTATTCTACTCATTTGTTTTGCTGCCTGTCCTGACCTTAGAAGAACTCTGCCTGCATTGACCTTGGGTCTCTCTCACTATGCTTCTTGCCTGCTCCCCTGGTACAGCACCTGGACATTGACTGTTGCCATAGGTAACTGAATCGGGGGTAGCAACCTTGGAGGCCCCCCACATTGAAGAGCAGGAGTCACATGGGTTAAAAGGATTGAAAAGGGTGGGGCCCCTAAAAAAGGGATAGGTGAATCCACTGTGATCCCTTAAAGACCCCTTAACTTTTTTTTCCCGGGGGACACCACCCCCCAGCCGTTGGCCGGGGGTGCAGCGAGTTTGCTAAATGGGCCCCAAACTTTGCCGTGGGGCCCGCCCCGTTTTCCTGAAACCGCTGGGTGGCAAAGGGCTATTTCACCCGGTTTTTTTTGGGTGCGGTTTTTTAAAGGACGTTTTTTTAGTCTTCAAATAGTCCCGAAATGTTTAAAATAGGGGAAACAAATTTGGTGGGGTATTTTGCGCCCGTAAATTTACAATCCCCATTTTTTAAATATGGGGATTTTCGTTGAAAAATTTCGCCAAAAATAAGTGACGGGGGCTTATTTTTCGTTCGTTTTTAAACCGGAGCATTTTCCCACCCCTTTTGGTTTTACGCCTCCGTGTGTTTGACGTGGCTTTTTTTTCCTTTTGGAATAAAGGGTTAATCTAATTGTTCTTTTTTTAAAAAACGTATTTAGGAGTATTTGGGGGCTTTAAATTAACGTCCCAAATTTAAGGGGTGTGAAAAAAACCAAAACTATGCGGGGGAAGTTTTAAATTAGGGGGAGGCCCGCGCCCCTCCAGGGGGGGTTGCCCGTTTAAATTTCCCCTAAAAACGGACGGGTTTTCCAGATGTTGGGTCAGCCCCGATCATCAGGTTTGGCACCCCCCTTTCCCATACGCCCTAAATTTAGGACTTGTAGGACCCTTTATTACAGGCAGTGGGCCCCAGCCGGGGTTTCTTTCCGGGTCCAGCTTCTCGGCCCTTTTTCCTTTTTCTGCGGACAGGCGCGGGTCATCTCCCACCCGTTCTGCAGCCCCGCGTTTTTTGTTTCTCAGTCCTTAACGAGGGGGGGAACCAGCGAGACCCAAATTTAAAACTGCAAAAAAAAAACTCTACAAATTTTAGAGGGTTTTTAAACCTCCCAAAATTAAAGATAACACTTTATTTTTAAAAACCCAGCGAACGTTTTTAAAAAAAACCAAAAACCCGTGCAAAAATGGCCCCAATTTTGGGGTTTTTTTTCACGTTTCCACATATTTAAAATTTTTTTTTGGGGGGGGGGGGGGGGGTTTTCCCAGTAATAATAGGTTTTTGGTCAAAGAACACCATTAAAACACAGTTTATCTGAAAAAAAAAAAAAAAAACCCTTTTTGGTTTCTTGGAAGGGGACGGGGAGGAAAAAAAAAAAAAAATTATAAAAAAGTTTGGGAATCTGGGGGTGAAGGCTATGTTCACAGGGCTTATTTTGGGGGGCCTTTCACAGCTTTAATTTTTTTAAATTTACACTTCAAAATGCCCCCCCATAATTCCCGACCCATAAGTTTTTTCTCAAAAAGAGAATAGGGTTTACCCCTCACCCCCTGCGCATATTTTTAACGTTTCGAAAATGCAGGGCGTAATGCTTGTTAGGGGGCCCAGGGGTCCCGGTCCCCCACAGGGATTTTCGTGGTATCAGCGCAGCTCCCTAAACCACGATGTACTGCGCCCTTTTACTTTTCCACGAAATTTTACATGTGTGAACTTTACCCAAAGGTTTTTGATCCCCCAATTGAAAAAAAAAAAAAAAATAGAAATCTTCCGCCTTCCTCCTCTCCTCCGTTTCAGCGCTCGCTCTCCCCGCTCTTCTGGTTACTTTCTGGCTTGGGCTGGATGGGTCGTCACCGCTGCAGCCACTGATTGGTCACAGCGGTCACATGCCACTAGCCGACATCACCATTAGGAGCTGTGTCACTTCTGAATGGTGATGTAAGGCAGTGACATGTGACCAGTCAACGACTACGGGGGTAACGCTCCAACTATCTCTGGATGAAGACAGAGAAGAGGGGTTTTTGTTTTTTTATTCGCACTGTGGTATCATCATTTTTTTTTTATCAGCTGTACAACAGGTTTAATAGGGCTACATCAAACCACTACACCGGGGAACACTCAATTTGGTGCCTTAAAAGTTGGAACCGTTTTATGACTATGTCTGTGGCGCCGATTTGGAAAATGACCCCTGTTTTCTCCCATCAGCTCTAGTTTTGGAGATCCGGCATTGCCACCTTACCAAGTATTTGCCGCTGAAAGTAGTAGTCACTCCATATTGTACTAATGAAAGGTTAGAAATTCATGTGAAACAGAAAATGGAACAGGTCTGTAGCTATAGCGACCAGTGCTGGCAGCCTATCTCGCTATAGGAGGAGATACGAATCAAGGTCTGTAGCTATAGCAACCAGTGCTGGACAGCCTATCAGGAAGATTGAACAGGTCTGGTAGCTATAGCGACCAGTGCTGGCAGCCTATCAGGAGAGATCGAACAGGTCTGTAGAGATAGCAACCAGTGCTGGCAGCCTATCAGGAGAGATCGAACAGGTCTGTAGCTATAGCGACCAGTGCTGGCAGCCTATCAGGAGAGATCGTACAGGTCTGTAGCTATAGCAACCAGTGCTGGCAGCCTATCAGGAGAGATTGAACAGGTCTGTAGCTATAGCAACCAGTGCTGGCAGCCTATCAGGAGAGATTGAACAGGTCTGTAGCTATAGCAACCAGCGCTGCCAGTCTATTAGGAGAGATCAACAGGTCTGTAGCTATAGCGACCTGAGGAGCTGATGCAGCCCATACAAGAGGGGATATCTAGGAATAGGTAGGACACTGATAATGGACACATACTGCAAAGTGACTTGTTTTTGCAAAATCTTTAACATAAAAAGCAGCGATCCCTGTAGTGAGACAACCCCTCTAAAGCTTTGGGGGTTACGAGTGTGCCATTGTGATCAAATCCTCTTCCATCCCTGAATAAGTGACATTAGAAAGTCTTCTCCTCTCATTCTAGGAGACTTGTTCCAATCTAAATCTCACAGGTAACAGATCTTCTTTAGGGCGGCTTAAGTGTTGAGTAACAGGATCACTCTTCCCTTTGGCACCGTACCTGCTAATCCCCTTACACACATCAGCCTGCGCAGCAAGTTTAGAGAACACACGTGCTGCTTTCTACAGGTCACTGGATCTGATAACTAAGTTTGCATGGACCCAAAAATCCATTACATAAATCCTGGGGCAGAGGCTCATTTCACCGGGATCTAAGGGCTTTTCACAGGACCCAATGACATGGAGACACCACTGATGTGTGCAGGGCGGAGAGAGACAGAAGCAGGTCAGTGGCCCAATCATGTGAAGGTCAGGCCATCATTGTATAACGAGGGTATACAGAGATTATTTATTTAAAAAAAAACAATTTTATTATTTTAAATTAT
>JAODAL010023772.1:0-61973 GCA_025379985.1 Phyllomedusa bahiana | reverse complement strand
AGGCCAAAATAATCCTGATAATCCACAAAAATAACCTGCTCTGGTCGTCCAGCACTTTGGCTCCTCGGGGGCGGGTCCATGAAGGAGCAGGAGTCAGTGGAGATTAGCAGAGTATTTTTCATCATGAAGTGTATAGTATAGTGTCCGTCCCCCGTAAAATAACTCCCCTTAGAGAGGTGATAAGAGCATTTGCTCATACACAACTTTACTCAACATCTTTACTGTCCTAGAGAGGATGGGTTATGAAACTGTTTGACCATTAGGCCATCTTCACACGGCTTAAAATGGGACGTATCTCGCCCTGTATTTCGCGCCGCACTGCGCTAAATTCGGGACTAGATAAGTGACATGTCAATTAGGCAGGGTTCACACGGCATAATTGCGGGGTGTAATTACGCCCCACAATTACGGCAGGACTACGGGAGCTCGCACAGACTCCCACGATGCAAGGGGGCCGGCGGGCTAGGCATTCATTACTAGCGGTGCGTATTCGCCGCTAGTAATTGACATGTCGCTTATCTCTCCCCCCCCCCCCCTCCCTCCCGCGGCGTATGTGTGAGCAGGAAGAGGAGACGTAATCCATAGTTCTCTATGAGAACTGTGGATTACCGTAATGACTGGGACGTATCTCCCCCCGTTTTTAGCGCAATACGGGGCGAGATACGTCCCAGTTTAAAACGTGTGAACATAGCCCTATTCATGGCGTATACGCGCCGTGAAAAATGAATGTCTACGGGGCCGGCGGGCTGCCGGCCTCCCAGCCCCCGCTTCCGAGCACACGGCGTAATTGCGGGCGAAATACGTCCCCGCAATTACACCGTGGGAACATAGCCTTAATGTTGCCTCAATAAAATGTTATGATAAATGTAAAGACCGAAACCTATTGCTGTTTGTTTCTTCTCTATCCCATAAGGGTTGAAGGAAGGGGAGGCTTCTCTATTAGCTAATATTCTAAAAGGGTTTAAGAGTACCGGCCCTTTAAGTGAGGGTTATTCTAGATTGAAGCTCTGTTCTTCTAATTCATTGTCCTTTGCTGCCTTTTAGGGTTACCAAGAGAAGAATAAGTTTATAGCAGCTCAAGGTAGGACTGTTGTTTTTTTTTTTTGTGTTTGTTTTTTTTACATTTCTATCATTCTGTTTTTGGCATCAGGCCTTTTAAAGGGACGGTACATGCAAAAAAAAAATAACAGAACATGGTATTTTACACTTTCCTGATGAGGTTTTTTGCCCTCTTCCGGGGCCCCTCTGTCCCCCCCCCCTACCCTCTTCTGATACCCCTCTGTCCCCCCCGGCCCTCTTCCGGGGCCCCTCTGTCCCCCCCCCCCCCCCCCGGCTCCCTCTTCCGGGGCCCCTCTGTCGTTCCCCCCGCCCCCCCCCCCCCGGCCCTGTCCCGGGGCCCTCTGCCCCCACCCCCGGCCCACTTCCGGGGCCCCTCTGTCCCCCCCTGGCCCTCTTCCGGGGCCCCTCTGCCCCCCCCCCCCGGCCCTGTCCCGGCCCCTCTGCCCCCCCCCCCCCCACGGCCCTCTCCCGGGCCCCTCTGTCCCCTCCAGTCACCTCTCCAGAGGTCTTGGGCAATGGCTTATTTCTACAGAAAACAAAAGAATCATGCATTGAAATTCAACTTGCCTGATGCTTCTCTTCCCTGACGTTATTCGGGAGGCCGCCATAAGCTGAAGACAGTGGTCGAGTTCAGCTTCCTATTGTCTACTGTCTATGGGGGCCTTAAGCTCCTCTCTTAATTCCCTTCCAGGTCCGAAAGAGGAAACTGTGAACGATTTCTGGAGGATGATTTGGGAGCAGAACACGGCGACCATCGTCATGGTGACAAACCTAAAAGAAAGGAAGGAGGTGAGGACTGTGCTTTCCCCTATCCCCCCAAAAATCGATTGTGCCCACTATAAAAAGCCCCCATATGGCTGATTACCCACCCAAAAACCTTGTGATGTAAAAAAACCCATTCTATTTTACCAGCTTTTACAGGTCTGCTTTTATGTGAATCGGTCTTATTCACTGGATTATGATTTTTGGGCTCGCCCCCCCCCCAAACTTTCATTTTTTACGGCACGTACACCCGAAATAAAGTGCATGTCACTTTTTCCTCCCTGGGCGGATTTCGCTAGCGGGGAGGAGCGAGGGAAACCATAGTTCTCTATGAGAGCTGTGCTTTACCGTAATGAAGAGACGGATTTCAGCCGTACGGGCACGCAAAATCACCGGGTAAAACGGGGCCAAGATGTTTTTTTTTTCCCCCAAGAAACCCAGTCAAGAGTCCATAGCAACCAATCAGAATCCATAGCAACCAATCAGATCCCAGCTAACATTTCATATACTGCGCTGGGAAAATAAAAGCTGGGCTCTGATTGGTGGCTGGGCTCTGATTGGTGGCTGTGGGTTGTTTGGGGTGTGGGCTCGAGGGGTGACGGGGGCTAGTTGGTGCTTTTGGGCTTGTTTGGGGCTTGGGCTCTGTTTTGGGGGGCGTGGGCTCTGATTGGCCCCTTGGGGCCTGATTGGGGGCTGTGGGCTTGATTGGCGCTGTGGGCTCTGAGGGCCCCGGGGGGCTCTATTGGGGCTGTGGGGCTTTTATTGGGGGCTGGGGTCTTGTTTGGGCGGTGGGGGGCCTTTATTGGCGGCGGGGGCTTGATTGGGGCTGTGGGCTCTGAGGGCGGCGGGGGCTCGATTGGGGGTGGCCCTGATTGGTTGTGGGGGCAAAAAGGACAGTCTTATGCTAGCACTTCATACTTTGGGGGCCCATCTTTTACATGGCGGACCGGGTTTTCAGCACTTGGACATTTTTGGGAATTTTCACCTGAAGGGGGTTAAAGGGATTTTGCCACTTCACAAAATCCCTGAGGTCGGCTTGTAGCTTGCGACGTCAGAGAGCAAGGAGATGTCCTCACATGTGCAGCTCTCCCCCCTTTAAAGCATGGGAAGTCCAATAACCTCAGCGCACTCTTTTCAAAATTTCAAGCTCCCACACAAAAATGAATGGGGAGAACTGTGAAAGCCTGGCCACCTCCCCGCTCTCTGAAGCCAACCCATAGCGAGCTACAATCCAGCCTCAAAAAAAGGAATTTTGCAAAGTGGCAGAACCCCTTTAACCAGTTCTTGACTGGGTCATATATCCCCGTTTCTGCCTAGGCACCTTTTTATTTTTTTGTACATGTGGGTATGAACGGCAAAAAGCTTTTTTGCACTCAAAGATTTTACACATTATGTTTCATTTTGTCCGTGAAACACCAGTTGTTTTTTTTTCATGCAATTTTTATATAATTTTTTTTTGTTTAATTTTTTTTTTTATAGAAAGAAACGGCACCTAAATAAATTTTGTAATTGTGTCACTTTTCCGTTGCAGACTTTTTTTTTTATATATAGGCGATATATACTTTTAGGGCTGCTCGGTTGTGACTGTAAATTATGATTTGGTCTGATTTTTTTTTTCTTTTGTGTTTATATTTTTAGTTTTTTTATTGTGTGTTTATTTTTTATGTTTTTATTTTATATATTGTGCTCCTGTAAGGTGAGAAAGAGTTCACCAGGGGGCACTTTGAAATAAAATTTAATATTTTACTTATTTGATGCTGATTTCCTCCTGTAGCTGATGGATGAGTCCTAGTTACAGGGGAATGGTCCCTAGAACTCACTGCAGAGCTGACCTGGGTCTGATAAGACCCAGCAGTTTCTGCTGTTTAAAAGCTTGCCGGACCCCATAACATTAAAGGGGAACCGTCACTAGAAAAATGCCCCCCTGCTGAGGGCAAAAACAAGCTAGTGCGCCCTTGCGTGCCCCATTCTGAAAAGATGCAGCGTTTTAGAGCTTTTACCCCTAAAAATCAAAATTCAGAGAAAAGGTTTTAGCCCCGCCCCCCCCAAAGGGCTAGCCCCCACCCATGACATTATTCTCTTTTTTATACCTGTTCAAAGTATTAGGTTTTGTCAGTTGAGGTGGGGGGGCTAGCCCCCGAGGCTGGTTTGAAAAAAAATGACGGACTCTTTGGGAAAGATTTTTCTGGCTGAAAAAACGCTATTTGAGCTTTTAAATACTCAAAAACTACAGATCTTACAGAATAAGGGACACAGTGCGGAAACGCAGGGTTTAAGGGGCATGTCCCAAAAAAATCGAAGATGATTGGTTTTAGGGAGTTTTAAAAAAACAGGTGAGAAACAGGATACCATAACAGTGAACAAGGGCAGTTAGCCCGAAACGCGTTTGTCGTTTCATCACCTGTGTCACGAGAGTTGTTTGCTGTAGTGCTGTTTTAAAGTCCCAAAAAAAATCTTTTTTAAAAAAACCGGAACCGACTCGGGAATTTTTGGTGGCGCGGGTCCCTGACGGGGATTTCAACCCCGGTTTTCCCTTTGTTTTGGTAAACTTTTTTCTGGAGCCCGGCTGCCACTGACAGCTTACTCTCCGCTCCTGCGGCTGCCGACTTTATAAGGACATTTCGAAACATCTGTTCAGAGTCAGGTGCACCTGGATGTTTATTGTCAACAAGTGGTGGTCAGCTGGTTAAAGGGATTTTCTCACAATACGGTTTCTCCCCGCCACAGCCGCTTTTTGACTCACATTTGTTCAGGCGTGGGGGGGAGTCTATAGCTGATTAACAATCACTCTGAATTCCAGCTGATCCCTTTTCCCCTGACGTGAGATTTTAAAAAATTAGTACCAAGGCTACAGAGCTCTAAAGGGTGAAAGCTCATCATTTAGTTGTATAAAAGCAAAGAGTAACTCACCATGGTCGAACAGACTGACTGACGGCAGCTTGGATCAATCAGTTAAGAGACAGAGGAAAGAGAGATGGGGAGAGGTGGTCGGTAACCAGAGAAACTTGTGTACTCTAAGAGGAGTTAAAATCTTTATCTCCTGACCAGAGCAAAATCAAAGGTGCAATTTATTTGGTTATGGTCTTCATTTACTTTTCCCTAAATGTTGAAAGTTATTCATTGTGGTGATTATAGCCCTTTAAGATACTTAAATGTGACTTTCTGATATTCCAAAATGGCTGCTATTCCAGCCCATAACGGGTCGTATTGATCCCAAATGAAAATAATTTTGCTACACCCTCAACTTTGTAAGCAGGACATTGTCAGTCTCTGAATGTAAACCTAAATCTTCTCATTCACTGACCGCAAGCACCGATCTTGAAAATATTGAGGAATTGAATGTGATTATATAAGGAAGTAACAAAACAGCAGCCTTATGTAGGGAAAATGGCACGGTCCCTTTAAGATATATTTTTGGAAATAAGAAATCATTGACTTTTGGATTAGATACTACAGAAATGATTTCTGAGGACAACTCCTAATCCTGACCCCACAGGACTCTGCAGAAACTGCAACACAGCACCATGCACTTCCCTTCAGGTCTGTTTTTTCCTGTTTACAGGCTTTGTCAGGTATTGCAGTCCCAGAATCAGTCCCCTCTCTTTTAGGGTAGTCGGGATTGCATCCCCGAATCAGTGCCCCTCTTCTTCATAGGCTATGTCAGGTATTGCAGTCCCAGAAGCAGCGCCCCTCTTGTTCATAGGTTTTGTCAGGTATTGCAGTTCCAGAAGCAGCGCCTCTGTTGTTCATAGGCTTTGTCAAGTATTGCAGTCCACAAAAAAGCGCCTCTGTTTTTTCAGGTTTTTCAATATTGCAGTTTTCTAAAAACCCGTGATTGGGGTGAGTTGCAATTTCCGGGGACAGCCTAACCCAAAGTTCTTTTGGGTTTTTGGGGATAAACATATTTCTTTTTTCTTTCCCGATAATGTCGCATTCACCATATTATGTGCATCTTGTATCTCACAGTGTAAATGTGCCCAGTACTGGCCGGACCAGGGGTGCTGGCGAAAGGAAAATTTGGGTGTCCCCTTTTGGAATATACCGCTTGTGGATATACCGTAAAAGCAAATTCGCATCACAGGTACTGGACGTGATGCGAGATAATACCGCGATGATACCTTTATTGTGCAGGGTTGCCTACTGCCTCATCGAGGGTGTTAAGCTGATTGTCCCATGAAGAAATATTGTCTCATAGAGGGGGTGCCGCGCTCTGACACCCATCTCTGTAAGGGGCTCCATGTAATACATGCAGGAGCCCCGTACACATTTCTGCTCATAACAAAAAGCTGGTCACCAGCAGATCCTTGCTGGCCAAAAAACCCCTTTTAAAACAAGAAATTTCCCCACTTATGAGTCCTTGAGTTGTGTTCTCCTGGATATTAATCTGGAAAGATAGGTGACCACATGGCCGCCATTGCAGCTCTCCCATGGGTTATCGCATACATCTATAACCAACATGGCCACAATTATAGCTCCCTATGGGTTTAACATAATTCAAGAAAACTGGGGGGCCAAATTTCACTCCCCATGGTTATCACATACATTCAAGAACCAACATGGCGGCCATTACAGCTCCCCTATGGGTTATCACATACATTCAAGAACCAACATGGTGGCCATTACAGCTCCCCTATGGGTTGTCACATACATTCAAGAACTCACATGGCTGCCTTACGCCTTCAGGGTTTAACACATACATTTCAAGAACCAACAATTGCCACCAATTACAGCTCCCCCCCGGGTTAAACACATTTATTAAAACCCACCCTTTGGCCAATATTACAGCTCCCCCATGTGTTATTACATACATTCAGGAACCAACATGGCCGTCATTACAGCTCCCCTTTGGGTCATCACATAATGCTTATTGCTCTCTCTCCTTCCAGGTCGGGGATGTCACCAATAAGAAACCTCAGCGCCTTGTCACTCAGTTCCACTTCACCAGCTGGCCTGATTTCGGGGTGCCTTTTACTCCCATAGGGATGTTAAAGTTTTTGAAAAAAGTGAAAGCCTGCAACCCGCAGTATGCCGGCCCCATCGTTGTGCACTGCAGGTCAGTGACGTGGCCATGATGCCTCCACCGTCTCCTCATACCCGCCACCCTGCTCCTGGTATTTGCTTTGTTTGCCGGCTGCTACTTTCCTATGATGCCTTACAAGTTTCTCTCCAGTAGGGGGCAGCTCTCAGAACCTACATATGGCATATACTATAGCTCTGTTTTGTATTGGAGTATTCCAGTTGTTTGGTGTCTCTTCAGTGAGTCATGTGAGAAGGATTCTGTGAGCTGGGCCCCAGACCCCCACGTGTTACCTCCTCACAGCGCTCCCTGCAGTGCACTAGATTGCCAGTAGAGCAAAAAAGACCAGTTAATCATAAAAGTCTTTAACTCCAGTTGGTGGAAACCATCAGCAATACAAAGGTTTCCTTACCTCAGGCATCAAATGTCTAATACAGTTATACAATAGAACCAGTTAATATATAACTGCCCCTCTCTTCTCTCTGCCCCGTCCTGCTGCTCCTCTCTTCTCTCTGCCCCGTCCTGCTGCTCCTCTCTTCCCTCTGCCCCGTCCTGCTGCTCCTCTCTTCTCTCTGCCCCGTCCTGCTGCTCCACCTCTTCTCTCTGCCCGTCCTGCTGCTCCTCTCTTCTCTCTGCCCCGTCCTCTGCTCCCTCTTTCTCTGCCCCGTCCTGCTGCTCCTCTCTTCTCTGCCCCGTCCTGCTGCTCCTCTCTTTTTGCCCCGCCTGCTGCCCTCTCTTCTCTCGGGCCCCGTCCTGCTGCTCTTCTCTTCCTCGCCTCCCGTCCTGCTGCTCTTCCCCTTTCGCTCTGCCCCCTCCCTCCCGCTCCTTCTTTTCCTCTGCCCCGTCCTGCTGCTCTTCTCTTCGCTTTTGCCCCGTCCTGCTGCTCTCTCTTCGCTCTGCCCCGTCCCTGCTGCTCCTCTCTTCGCTCTGCCCCGCCCTGTGCTCCTCTCTTCGCTCTGCCCCGTCTGCTGCTCCTCTCTTCGCCTGCCCCGCCCTTTGCTGCTCCTCTCTTCGCTCGGGGCCCCCGTCTGTGCCCTCTCTTCCCTCTGCCCCGTCCTGCTGCTCCTCTCTTCGCTCTGCCCCGTCCTGCTGCTCCACGCATCTCTCTGCCCCTACCTGCTGCCCCTCTCTTCGCTCTGCCCCGTCCTGCTGCTCCTCTCTTCGCTCTGCCCCGTCCTGCTGCTCCTTCTCTTCGCTCTGCCCCGTCCTGCTGTTTCCTCTCTTCGCTCTGCCCCGTCCTGCTGCCCCTCTCTTCGCTCTGCCCCGCCCTGCTGCTCCTCTCTTCGCTCTGCCCGTCCTGCTGCCCCTCTCTTCGCTCTGCCCCGTCCGCTGTTTCCTCTCTTCGCTCTGCCCCGTCCTGCTGCTCATCTCTCGCTCTGCCCCGTCCTGCTGCTCCTCTCTTCGCTCTGCCCCGTCCTGCTGTTTCCCCCTTTGCTCTCCCCTTCTGCTTCCTTTTGCCTCCCGTCCTGCTGCTCCTCTCTTCGTCTGCCCGTCTGCTGCTCCTCCTTCGCTCCCCGCCTGCTGCTCCTCTCTTCGCTCTGCCCCGTCCTGCTGCTCCTCTCTTCGCTCTGCCCCGTCCTGCTGCTCCTCTCTTCGCTCTGCCCCGTCCTGCTGCTCCTCTCTTCGCTCTGCCCCGTCCTGCTGCTCCTCTCTTCGCTCTGGCCCGTCCTGCTGCTCTCCTTTTCTTCGCTCTGCCCCGTCCTGCTGCTCCTCTCTTCGCTTGCCCCGTCCTGCTGCTCCTCTTCGCTCTGCCCGTCCTACTGCTCCTCTCTTCGCTCTGCCCCGTCCTGCTGCTCCTCTCTTCGCTCGGGCCCCGTCCTGCTGCTCCTCTCTTCGCTCTGCCCCGTCCTGCTGCTCCTCTCTTCGCTCTGCCCCGTCCTGCTGCTCCTCTCTTCGCTCTGCCCCGTCCTGCTGCTCCTCTCTTCGCTCTGCCCCGTCCGCTGCTCCCTCTTCGCTCTGCCCGTCCGCTGCTCCTCTCTTCGCTCTGCCCCGTCCTGCTGCTCCTCTCTTCTCTGCCCCGTCCTGCTGCTCCTCTCTTCTCTGCCCCGTCCTGCTGCTCCTCTCTTCTCTCTGCCCCGTCCTGCTGCTCCTCTCTTCTCTCTGCCCCGTCCTGCTGCTCCTCTCTTCGCTCTGCCCCGTCCTGCTGCTCCTCTCTTCGCTCTGCCCCGTCCTGCTGCTCCTCTCTTCGCTCTGCCCCGTCCTGCTGCTCCTCTCTTCGCTCTGCCCCGTCCTGCTGCTCCTCTCTTCGCTCTGCCCCGTCCTGCTGCTCCTCTCTTCTCTCTGCCCCGTCCTGCTGCTCCTCTCTTCTCTCTGCCCCGTCCTGCGCTCCCTCTTCTCTCTGCCCCGTCCCTGCTGCTCCTCTCTTCTCTCTGCCCGTCCTGCTGCCCTCTCTTCTCTCTGCCCCGCCTGCTGCTCCTCTCTTCGCTTGCCCCCCCCGTCCTGCTGTTTCCTCTCTTCGCTCTGCCCCGTCCTGTGCTCTCCTTCGTTTCTGCCCCCGTCCTGCTGCTCCTCTCTTCTCTCCTTCTCTCTGCCCCGTCCTGCTGCTCCCTTCTTCTCTGCCCCGTCCTGCTGCTCCTCTTTTCCCTCTCTGCCCCGTCCTGTGCTCCTCTCTTCTCTCTGCCCCGTCCTGCTGCTCCTCTCTTCGCTCTGCCCCGTCCTGCTGCTCCTCTCTTCGCTCTGCCCCGTCCTGCTGCTCCTCTCTTCGCTCTGCCCCGTCCTGCTGCTCCTCTCTTCGCTCTGCCCCGTCCTGCTGCTCCTCTCTTCGCTCTGCCCCGTCCTGCTGCTCCTCTCTTCGCTCTGCCCCGTCCTGCTGCTCCTCTCTTCGCTCTGCCCCGTCCTGCTGCCCCTTTCTCTTCGTCTGCCCCGTCCGGGCCTGCTCCTCTCTTCGCTCTGCCCCGTCCTGCTGCTCCTCTCTTCGCTCTGCCCCGTCCTGCTGCTCCTCTCTTCTCTCTGCCCCGTCCTGCTGCTCCTCTCTTCGCTCTGCCCCGTCCTGCTGCTCCTCTCTTCGCTCTGCCCCGTCCTGCTGCTCCTCTCTTCGCTCTGCCCCGTCCTGCTGCTCCTCTCTTCGCTCTGCCCCGTCCTGCTGCCCCTTCTTCGCTCTGCCCCGTCCTGCTGCTCCTCTCTTCTCTGCCCCGTCTGCTGCTCCTCTCTTCTCTTCCCCGTCCTGCTGCTCCTCTCTTCTCTCTGCCCCGTCCTGCTGCTCCTCTCTTCTCTCTGCCCCGTCCTGCTGCTCCTCTCTTCTCTCTGCCCCGTCCTGCTGCTCCTCTCTTCTCTCTGCCCCGTCCTGCTGCTCCTCTCTTCTCTCTGCCCCGTCCTGCTGCTCCTCTCTTCGCTCTGCCCCGTCCTGCTGCTCCTCTCTTCGCTCTGCCCCGTCCTGCTGCTCCTCTCTTCGCTCTGCCCCGTCCTGCTGCTCCTCTCTTCGCTCTGCCCCGTCCTGCTGCTCCTCTCTTCGCTCTGCCCCGTACCTGTGTCCCTCTCTTCGCTCTGCCCCGTCCTGCTGCTCCTCTCTTCGCTCTGCCCCGTCCTTCGCTCCTCTCTTCGCTCGCCCCGTCCTGCTGCTCCTCTTTCTCTCTGCCCCGTCCTGCGCCCTCTCTTCCCTCTGCCCCGTCCTGCTGCTCCTCTCTTCGCTCGGGCCCCGTCCTGCTGCTCCTCTCTTCGTTTGGGCCCCGTCCTGCTGCTCCTCTCTTCTCTCTGCCCCGTCCTGCTGCTCCTCTCTTCGCTCTGCCCCGTCCTGCTGCTCCTCTCTTCCCTCTGCCCCGTCCTGCTGCTCCTCTCTTCCCTCTGCCCCGTCCTGCTGCTCCTCTCTTCCCTCTGCCCCGTCCTGCTGCTCCTCTCTTCCCTCTGCCCCGTCCTGCTGCTCCTCTCTTCCCTCTGCCCCGTCCTGCTGCTCCTCTCTTCGCTCTGACCCGTCCTGCTGTTTCCTCTCTTCGTCTGCCCCGTCCTGCTGCTTTCTCTTCTCTCTGCCCCGTCCTGCTGCTCCTCTCTTCCCTCTGCCCCGTCCTGCTGCTCCTCTCTTCCCTCTGCCCCGTCCTGCTGCTCCTCTCTTCTCTCCTGTTGTTATTCTGCAATTCAAATGTCTCTTGCCTAACCTATCCTTTCACCCATGCTCTTCATTCCCCTTTGCCCCCCTAGCCATCCCTCCGCTCCACATTGAACTGCTTTTTAAATAAATGGCCATTAACCCATTCGGTATTAATGGCATATCCACATCATATGTCTTATAGCTGTGGTTTTGCATCTCCAGAATGTCAACCCCCTAACTCCTGTTCTGCCTCACCTTCTGCCACATTTGGTCAAAGACTGAATGGAGAGTTGGCCCGTATTATGGAAACAGCTGAGCTACGTTGTTTTCAGGACTACATTCACTTCTATGGGATTTACTAAACAGTGGAATACAGCGAGCTCAGCAGTTTCCATAAATGAAGTGGCCACCTTGACTCCCAGTTCTGGAGATGGTTCAGGTCCCAGAGGTGGCAACCCCATTTACAAGGCCTATCACATAGAAGAGATTGAAGTACCCCTTTAAAGGGGTTTTGCCACGATCTCATCTCATACCTCCTGCATCCAGCTCTTCAGCTCTGTGTGCTCAGAGGGGGGTGTGTGTGATTTGTTTGAATTATATATCATGTGACCCAGCAGGATGACATCACCAGGGCTTTCCTCTCTCTAGTCAAAGAAAGGTCTGTTTATGTTTAGAACTGTAAGTAGCTACAATGTAGCTCAGAGTCAAAACTTTTGCCTCCAGGTACAAGGGTCCTTGGTTCAAATCCCTGCAGGAACCCATCCTCTTTTTTTTTTTTTTTCTCTTTATCAATGCACAGACCTCAATGAGGTTTCTTTTTTATTTATTTGCACTGTTTGACTAATTACTGAGGAGCATAGAGGACGGGAGTAGAACGACAGCATCTGGGGTTTGAACACGCAGTAGTTTCCTGAGAGGAGAGGTGATGTCTGAGCATGTGCGACCATGACTGAGAAGCTCTCAGCCCTGGTCGTATCCCCTGGAGATGAGCTGTAAACAATGGATCACTAAAGGAGCAGCTAAAACAAAAACTGTGCAGAATTTTTAATAATGATGAATGGTGAAAATGTTTATTATTTAATTTACAAACTTCCCACGTCAATTTTACTTTGTGGCAAAACCCCTTTAATACCTTGGTGATTTTTGTAGTTCACTTTGTATAGGATTTTAGTAACTTTCTTTATTGCGCATAAAGTTAGTTAAGAGTTCTATATTACCCAGCATACATTAAAAAAAAGTGTCCGGAAGGGGGGGAGGGGTATATACTTTTTGTGTAGAGCTGGTAACTGGCGCAGGATAACGTTATGATTTCCTCTACCTTGTATAGCGCCGGGGTGGGTCGCACTGGCACCTTCATCGTCATAGACGCCATGCTCGACATGATGAATACAGAGAAGAAGGTCGATGTGTACGGATTTGTCAGCCGGATCCGGGCTCAGCGCTGTCAGATGGTACAAACAGATGTAAGTACTGAAGATAATGGGCATGTGCTCACAGAGAGTCTGTTTATCCTGTACCACGGACCAGTCACCTGCCCCCTTCTAAAGTCTCCATATACTTGGTGAAAACTGGTCAGGCACGGTGTCATCCGTTTGCACCACCAGCTCCGGGTGACAACCTCAGGCTCCATGTTGTCATCAACTTCCTGCACCATCGTCCGCTCTGAAATCTGCTCAATGGTCATTATGTATAAGAAATATATTGATTGTGTGTCCTTAGGATTCCCCAATGGATAATTCTATCCTAATGGACAGTTGTGTTGTTAATGGAGTTCCCCTTTAAAGGGGTTGTCTCACTACAAAGAATAGCTTTCAAAATGTTGGGAAAGCTAAATGAAGACGTTTTTCAAATATACTGCTTTGTTCATCTTTTTTTGTTAAGGAGCTACAAATGATTTTATCACCTTCTGAGGGCTCTCAGGTTTCTCTAGTGACCGACCTGTGTACTCCTTCTCCCCTGCTGTTTGTTCTATCTGATAGCAGGGAGCGACTTCATCACACAGCTCTTGGCAGGCAGTGAGAGCTTGTGTGTTATCTGATCTTTCAGACAAAAGACAGTAATTACTCTACTGTTTACATTAGCTCAGCAGCTTCTCCTGTCCTGGTAGAAGGTATTTTAGCTAATCTAGACTAATGAACATAATAAACAGACAATAATAAATACACAGAGCTCATATGCTAATTACAGACAGTCTGACCAGGAAGTGACAGAGCAAAGCAGCATTATTTCATTCATGCATCCTATGAAGCTTTGAGATGAGACAACCCCTTTAAGGATGTCAATAGCTGCTGTTATATGCTTATAGCTTTGATAGAAATTATGGATTTTTGTTTTCCTGTACGATACAGATGCAGTATGTGTTCATCTATCAAGCGCTGCTGGAACATTTTCTGTACGGAGACACGGAGCTGGAGGTGACCTCTCTAGAAACCCATCTCCAGAAGTTGTACAATAAAATCCTTGGGACCAGCAGCAACGGCCTTGAGGAAGAGTTCAAGGTCAGAATGGATTCACGGCTTTATGTGCCGGGGGTCGGGATCCTCTCACTTTTGATTCCCTATTTGCTTTTAAAATGTAAGCTTTCCGCTCCTTGGTGAGGATCCTATTATCCACTCACCATTTCTAATCTGTTGCTTTACTCTTTACAGAAATTAACGTCCATTAAAATTCAGAATGACAAGATGAGGACGGGTAACCTGCCGGCCAACATGAAGAAGAACCGGGTCCTCCAGATTATCCCATGTAAGTCTGCAGTCCTCCCTGCAGATAGACCCCAATTTCTAAATGGGTCATCACTGTTGATATTCCTATTTTGAGGATGGGTGCTATTGGGTGATAACTTGGCAATTGCCCTGGGCTTCTGTATTGAAGTGTTCCCACCATAGGCTTTGATGGAATATCGCTGAGATATGTTATCACAATCTTAACGGGTGCAAGTCGCCCCTCTGAGACCCACACTTAACTTGGGAACAGGTCACCCAGAAAGTTAGAGCTCAGGATGAGGTGAAGAGGTTGCGCTTACACAAGACTCCCCATTTCGTGCTATTGGAGGTCAGAGTACAGGGGAGCGGTGTGTTTGGGGTGAACAGGTTGAGCTTGCACAAGACTCTCCATTCTGTTCTATGGGAGTTCGGAGTACAGGGGAGCGGTGTGTTTGGGGTGAACAGGTTGCGCTTGCACAAGACTCTCCATTCTGTTCTATGGGAGTTCGGAGTACAGGGGAGCGGTGTGTTTGGGGTGAACAGGTTGCGCTTGCACAAGACTCTCCATTCTGTTCTATGGGAGTTCGGCGTACAGGGGAGCGGTGTGTTCGATTGTACTCCAAACTCTCATAGAACAGAATGGAGAGCCGTGCGCAAGACTTTGATGGCATGTCATAGCAATACACCCTTTTAGGAATGGGACGCTCACTAACAGAACATGAGCTTGGTGCAGATAATCATTCCATGCCAGTGTTGTGCTACGGCCACACAGCATATGTAAAATGCCGGTCGGATTCTGTTTGAGTCCAGCCGTTTTTTTTTCGCGTTTTGCATGGTTTTAGGGGACGGTTTTGTCCGTGGTTTGTGGATTCGTCCGCCCACCATAACCATTGAAGTGCACACCTGCCGTCTGAAAACCAGGTAGAAGATTGTGCATTCTCAAGTTTTTTGGAACGCCGGCGGCTTAAAATCCGTTCAGTGTAGACGACAGAAAGGATTTTCTATTAAAGTCTATGGTGATGGTTTCTCGTCGGCTTTCAGATGGTTTCCAAGTCTGCAATCTGTCTGAAAATCCGGCCCAGAAACCCTGTCGTGTGGACGGACCCTATGTTTGCTCATGGGACTGTGTACAGTTCTAGGAACCAGTCCACTAGAAAGACATAGTGGGGCTCAAAGGCTGGCAATTAGTCATACATGGTAGGGATTGACTACAATACTCAGAATGATTATCAGTATTAGGGCTGTTTTAGTTTAGAGGTGAAGACAACTGATGGGTGACCTACTAACCATGTAAAAATATATCGAGGCTCGATACAGGGATCTCTCCCATGATCTTTGTTTATGTAGAATTGTATCTAGAACAAGGGGGCGTCCTTTACGTCTAGCCGAAAGAAGGTTTCTACATAACCATAGAAAGGGATTCTTTACTGTAAGAGCAGTGAGACTACGGAACTCTCTACCAGAGGAACTTGTCATGGTGAATTCACTAACAGAGTTTAAAAAGGGTCTCAATGGATTTCTAGCTGTAATAATATAACAAGTTATAGTGACCAGGATCCTGGAAAAGGGTCTGGATACATTTCTAGATGTAATAATATAACAAGTTATAGTGACCGGGATTCTGGAGAAGGGTCTGGATACATTTCTAGATGTAATAGTATAACAAGTTATAGTGACCAGGATTCTGGAGAAGGATCTGGATACATTTCTAGATGTAAATAATAAACAGTTATAGTGACCAGGATTCTGGAGAAGGGTTTGGATACATTTCTAGTTGTAATAATATAACAAGTTATAGTGACCGGGATTCTGGAGAAGGGTCTGGATACATTTCTAGATGTAATAATATAGCAAGTTATAGTGACCAGGTTTCTGGAGAAGTGTCGCTGATCCAGGGATTTATCCTGGTTCCCAGATATGGAATCAGGAAGGATTTTTCCCCTAGAATGAGGACAATTGGCTTCTACCTCATGGGGAGTAGGTGGAGTTTTGCCACCTTCTGGATCTACACTGCAGACTAATAGACAAAACTGGATGGACCTTTGTCTTTTTCCATCCTTACAAGCTGTATTAATAGGATGCTACACAGGAGTGGGATGAGATGCACCCCAGCATATAATGATACATGTGTGTGTATTTGTATATATTTTATTATTTTTTATTTCTTTTTTTACTAGATGAATTCAACAGAGTAATTATTCCGGTCAAGAGAGGAGAAGAAAACACAGACTATGTAAACGCTTCCTTTATTGATGTAGGTACCTTCAGCCTCTCGTATGTATGTGTATTGTACTATATAGAATGTATATTCACTATGTATGTATGAGACTGTGTTATGCCACAACTTTATATTAACATGTCACTGTCACAATCTAGAAGCTGCGCCTCCTTGTGACTGAAGCATTTCCTTGGCAATATGGCCGCCTTGTCCAACTCTGCGTCTCTCACTGCAAATTGTACAAGGGAGATGTTGCTGCTAATGGTGTCAATGAGTCATAGATTATTGGGAGAGAAATGATTATCTTCAGTTTTGATTGCCATTTTCCAGTTTATATATAGATGTAATTCTACTCTATTCTGCTGGTGCAGTCACTGTGTACATACATTACTTATTCTGTACTGATCCTGAGTTACATCCTGCATTTTACTCCAGAGCTGCACTCACTATTCTGCTGGTGCAGTCACTGTGTACATACATTACTTATCCTGTACTGATCCTGAGTTACATCCTGTATTATACTCCAGAGCTGCACTCACTATTCTGCTGGTGCAGTCACCGTACATACATTACTTATCCTGTACTGATCCTGAGTTACATCCTGTATTATACTCCAGAGCTGCGCTCACTATTCTGCTGGTGCAGTGACTGTGTACATACATTACTTATCCTGTACTGATCCTGAGTTACATCCTGTATTATCCTCCAGAGCTGCACTCACTATTCTGCTGGTGCAGTCACTGTGTACATACATTACTTATCGTGTACTGATCCCGAGTTACGTCCTGTATTATACGCCAGAGCTGCACTCACTATTCTGCTGGTGCAGTCACTGTGTACATACATTACTTATCCTGTACTGATCCTGAGTTACATCCTGTATTATACTCCAGAGCTGCACTCACTATTCTGCTGGTGCAGTCACTGTACATACATTACTTATCCTGTACTGAGCCCGAGTTACAACCTGTATTATACGCCAGAGCTGCACTCACTATTCTGCTGGTGCAGTCACTGTGTACATACATTACTTACCCTGTACTGATCCTGAGTTACACCCTGTATTATACTTCAGAGCTGCACTCACTATTCTGCTGGTGCAGCCCACTGTGTACATACATTACTCATCCTGTACTGATCCTGAGTTACATCTGTATTATACTCCAGAGCTGCAATCACTATTCTGCTGGTGCAGTCTCTGTGTCATTACATTACTTATCCTGTACTGATCCTGAGTTTACATCCTGTATTATACTCCAGAGCTGCACTCACTATTCTGCTGGTGTAGTCACTGTACAGACATTAATTATCCTGTACTGATCCTGAGTTACATCCTGTATTATACTTCAGAGCTGTGCTCACTATTCTGCTGGTGCAGTCACTGTACATACATTACTTATCCTGTACTGATCCTGAGTTACATCCTGTATTATACTATAGCTCTCTGTTCTGGCTGCAAGGTGTTAATGTCTCTGTTCCTTCTGCCATATTGGTTGGTCGTCAAGATGGGTGCCAGTCTCTCTCGTTAAAGAGCTGTTTTTAAGTCCTGCATGGTTCAGGGACATAGATCAAAAGAGGATTCTATCCTTCAGATAAATCGTTGTAGCTCTCACTGGCCTCCTATTGGTTATCCAAAGTCATCAAGCTTGGACTTGGACCAACAATATCACCTCAGTAACTTATCTGAACCATCGGGGGACACGAGGAGAACTGAGGCTCACAAGAGAGGCCTCTCACACTTTTCATTGGTTAGAAATGAGTGTTCACATTCAGGCACAGAAGACTGGTCTGCGTATTTCCTCAGCTGAGAAACCTTGGATCCAGCACAGTAGTCTCTTCATCCGGCTGTTGTCCTTGAGATCTTTTGGAAGTGAGGAAATGGAGAAATCCAGACATGGATCTGTTTGTCCCATCTCCATTGCATACTCCATCTCCGTGGCCAGAGTTCTTGGTCTCCGAACTCTTCCTTTAGAGACAAGTCACACCTTGGACAGAGTTTCTTTTCTTCCTAGAGTCATCAAGTGGGTCAAAGCATAAGACGTTCTTGCCATCCTTGATGCTCTGCAATGGCCTTTTGGGGCCTGGTGCACCAGCTTTACCTTTCTGCTGGTGGACGCTCCATAGCCCCATCATTTTCGTTCGATTTTCTTTCCCAACGTCTACTCTTCCATCCTATTTCATCTCAGCTGTGGTTGTGGAAACCAAGGGTTTTATAGCAAAAATGGTTCTCTGATTCCCTCATCCAGACCGTGCTCAAGGCTTGCAACCCTCAGTCAGCTAAGATCTATTATCGCTCATGAAAAGCGTATTTTGGTTGGTGCAAATGGATCAATTATCGTCTCCAAACTGTGCTGAAGCAAGGCCTTTCTTCCTAGAAGGGTCAAGTCTTGGCTCTACCAGTTCTTTTCCAGCGCACCTTGGCCTTCTATCCCCAAGTAATGACTTTCCTGCATGGGGTAACTCCTTGTGCTCCACCTTTTTAACATCCTGTTGAGCTATAAGGTCTAAATCTTGTTTTGGATGCCACATTCGAACCAGTGCACGAGATTTTGCTATGCTTGTCGTCCGGCAATCCTACATTCTTAGTGGCCATCTCTTATATTCAATGGGTGTTTAGGATGGCCACCAATTTCCATTTCCGGTCATCCATAGGAATGTTGGTCCTGTGTCCTATCCCGTTCTTCCTCCAGAAGGTGGTCTTTGTCTTTTAATATCAACAAAGATTGTCCTCCCCTCCTTGTACTGTCTGGATGTGGCCAGAGTGTGGTCAGTGTATGCATCTTGCCGTCGCTCATTAGACTTGTTAGGACGGTCAACCTCTTGGTCATTCTGGAACGTCCACACAAGGGTCTGTTGGCTTCTCAGTGTACTATTGCTAGTTGGATTAATTCTGCCATATCGGAGCCCTAAAAGTGTAAGCGTAGGGCTCTGCCCTTCAGGGTTACCACTCACTCCACAATGGCTTTTGGATCTTCCTAGGCGGCATGGCACCAAATTTCGGCATCCTAGGTTTGCAAGGTCATCGCCTGGACTGCGACTCGTAAAGTTATCAGATTTTACTTGGCAACCACCAACCACAGGCAGGGCCGCCGTCAGAAATTTCAGGGTCCCGTACAGCTGAAGCGTCTGGGCCCCTCCACCCTTGCCAACCCCACCCCCTTACCTAAGCTGTGGTAGGAGGGGCCCGGCTCCAATATATTTAATCTATAGGAACAAGGCATGGTTTCACTGCAGTTGGCAACATGGCGGCAGGAATTCCCCACCTCATGCACAATGTTGCTACTAATTGCTTATAAGCATATAGAACTCTGTGGGTGGTAGTTATTGATGGATATACAGTCATATGAAAAAGTTTGGGCACCCCTATTAATCTTAATCATTTTTATTTATAAATATTTGGGTGTTTGCAACAGCCATTTCAATTTGATATAACTAATAACTGATGGACACAGTAATATTTCCGGATTGAAATGAGGTTTATTGTACTAACACAAAATGTGCAATATTAGTTATTAGATATATCAAATTGAAATGGCTGTTGCAAACACCCAAATATTTAGAACTAAAAATGATTTAGATTAATAGGGGTGCCCAAACTTTTTCATATGACTGTATGTGACCAAAATGTGGACAAGTCTCTGAATTGCCTATAACACGTGGGTTTCCCACCTAGGAGTATTGTGGCTATGCTGAGTTAGGCCATGTTCCCACGGCAGAGGACAAATACCGCTCGGTTTAACCGACCGGTATTTGTCCTGTTTTGCGGCCGTCCCCATGGCCCTGGGGGGGGAGGGCGTTTTTTTCTCCGGGATGAGTGGAGTAGAGGCCTCTCCCCTCCCATTCACATGTTCATATTCGGTCCGAAAACCAGACAGAAGAATGAACATGCTCAATGTTTTTTTGAGTGGCCCGCAGGTGGAAAACCCGTATGGTGGGGACCATAGGGACTGCTGCACAGATTTTTCCATAGAGCCCCATTGTGCTCACTTTTGACCCGTTTTTCAGACGGTCTGCAAAACCACAAACCGTCTGAAAAACTGGCCAAAAACCCGTGCAGTGGGGACATGTTCTTATGCAGTCTGATCTTTGTAGTAAAGTATGTATTGTGTTAGCAGTGAGAAACAGAAAGCAGAGGGTCACTGAGCTGACTGAGAAAACTGACCCCACAAGCTGGAGGGACTGCTGATTGGGTTGGGGATGAGAGAATGTGTGCAATGCAATTCTTAATGTCTGAATTGTAAGAGGGCGATGAGTTTGTCATGTGATATCAATCTTACATAGAGAACTTGCCTGTTCTTAACAACTTGCTTCTGCACAGGAGCCGTGACAGGACAGGAACCGCAGCTCCCCTCTCTCTGTGCGCGGCGGCACCGGCCAGAATGCTATGAGACACGTGATCAATTAAACCAGTGAGACACCACCTCCCTGATTTAAATTGTCAAGACACTCCAGAGAGAGAGGGGAGCTGCGGTTCCTGTCCTGTCACGGCTCCTGTGCAGAAGCAAGTTGTTAAGAACAGGCAAGTTCTCTATGTAAATGCACTTAGCTACTCTGAGGACGGACCCTCCTCATCTCAGACTGCCGGCCGGGCCCCTCTTCGTTCAGCCCACAGCACGGCCCTTCCTCATTCTCAGACTGCCGGGCCGCTCTTCATTACTCCCACAGTACAGACCAGCCATCCGTGAAACAAGAGGGCCTGCTTTCGCCGGGCCCCCTTGCTTCACGTTTTTCCTCCGGGCCCCGTACAGCAGTACTGGTTGTACTGCCTGTATGGCGGCCCTGACCACAGGGACAACAACCGAATATCCCTTCTACCGACGCTGCGGCCTATTCGTTATATCCTATTGTTCTTCTTCGAAAATGCACTCTGTGTTCCTCTCACCTGTATGCAAGTTCAGGGCAGGAAGCTCGCAGTTTTCAAAGGTGTACCATGTGCACAGTTTCATTTTTGACTCCTCTAACGAGCCATTCCAGCTATGAAGTCAATTTAGGGAAGTTGGAGGTTTGGCTTACCGACCCCGTTTCTCAAAGACCCCAAGGGTGAGAGGGTTTCTGCCATACTGTCCCTCCAGGTTTGCCCCGCAGGGCTTGGTACGTGAATCTCATTGCCCTGTTGGCAGACATCCTGTGACCCCCTCCTTCTGCGCCCAGACCTCCTTTTCCAAGGCCTGCACTTCCACCCCACTTTACCTTAGCTGCATTTGATGGCATGGCTGTTGAAACTGCAGTCAATCTCGCTTTTTTTCAGGCTCCATGATTCGGACCATGATTCGGACTCGCAAGCCGCAGTCTGCCCGTATTTATCACCGAACCTGGAAAGCATCCTTTGCCTGGTGCGAGCCGTGCGGTTTTCACCCTCTGGGGGGTTCTAACCCACAAGTTCTATTGTTCTTACAATAAGGTCTGGAGCAGCACCATGGTCTTTCCTCTTTGAGAGGCCAGATTTCTTTTTCAGCACCCTTTGGCCTCCTGTCCTCAGGTCGAGACCTCCTTGCAGGGGTCACTCGCTTCGCCCTTCCTGTTCGTAGGCCAATTGAGCCGTGGAGTTTTAAATCTTGTTTTAAATGCCATGCAGGAGGTTCCCCTCCGTTTGCTTTCTTGGAAGGTGGTTTTCCTTCTGACCATTACATCCATCAACGAGTGTCTGAACTGGCGGCCCGTCATGCAGAATCCCCTTTTTAGATCTTCGTAAGGACATGGTCCAGTTCCTTTGTTTCTCCCCAAGTTGATCTCCTCCTTTCACTTTAATGAGGACATAATTCTTCCCTCCTTTTGACCATCGCACCCTCGAGAACGGTCTCTGCATTATTTAGATGTTGTCAGGGCTGTTTGGATCTACCTTACCACACAGAATCCTTGAGGCGCTCCGGCTCTTTGTTATTCCAGAGGGCTCGCGTAGAGGTCTGGTGGCCTCTAAGGCTACCACTACCAGCTGGATCTGCTCTGCAATCTCTGAAGCCTACCAGTCCAGGGGTGAACCCCTTTCATTCTGGGTCATTGCTCATTCCACTCGAGCGGTTGGTGCCTCCCGGGCCGTGCAGCATCATGCTTCAGCTTCACAGCTCTGCAAGGCTGCTACCTGGGCTTCTCTTCACACCTTCACTAAATTCTACCAAATTTGTACCCTGACCTCGGCTGACGCAAGCCTGGGTCGTAAGGCATTACAGGCAGCAGTGTGCTAGCTGACTGTGCATTGCCGTCATTTTATCTTTCCAGTTTAGGACATCCCAAGGTTGTGTGTCCCCCAATGATATTGACAAGAAATTTGGACTTTTGTACTTGCCGTAAAATCCTTTTCTCAACTGCTTCATTGGAGGACACAGATCCCTCCTTTTTTTTTTTTTTTTTTTAATATATATATTTTGTTCAATTCTCAATCTAATGGTCTAATCCTGGAATCGGACTGTGATTCATCCTTCCTACTACTGCGTTAAACTGAGTAGCCTGGCGTCGGTAGAAGGGGTATAGCCTGCCTTGGCTGACCCAACACTTTTGGCCTCCTGGGAAGAGGGCTTCTTCCCAAAGTGCCCCAATGAATCAGACTAGAAAAGAATTTTACAGTAAGAACAAAAATCCAAATTTCGGCACCTGCACTTCAAAGGGCGTTTTCACTGTATAATATAAAACAAAAAATAGATGAAAATAACAACTGGGACCTGGGGGCTCTGGGCCTTAAAGGGGTTGTCCCACCATACACGGATATGCCATCAATGTGTGATTGGTGACCTACACCTATCTCGAGAATGAGCCCCAGAACCTCTCCGCTTTGAACAGAGAGGTGGTTGGGACTCTCCTATTGAAATCAGTGGGAGCTCTGAGTATAACGGAGCACTGAGCGTTTTGACCGCCTCTCTATTTAAACGGGAGAGGTTTTGGGGCTCATTCCTAATCCTGGAATCGGACTGTGATTCATCCTTCCTACTACAGCTTTTACCAGCTGAGTAGCCTGGCGTCAGTAGAAGGGATATAGCCTGCCTAGGCTGAGCCAACACTTTTGGTTTACGTCTACTGTCGGCCTCCTGAGGAGAGGGCCTATACCCAAAGTGCTGTGTTCCCAGATGAATCAGACGAGAAAAGGAGTTTACTCCCACCAATCACACATTGATGGCATATCCGTGTATGATTGGACAACCCCTTTAAGGCCCAGGTCCCAGTCGCTATTTTTATCTACTATTTTTTTTTTTGTTCTGTTTTATGTTATACAGTGGGAACACCCCTTGAAGTAACGATGGTGCAGGTGACACAATTTTTATTTTTGTTCTTACTGTAAAATCCTTTTACAGGATTTACAGTAAGGCCGCGTCCCCACGACACAGGACAAATACCTTCGCGATTAGCAGTGAAAAGCCCTCCCCCCTTCGCATAGGCATGTTCATATTTCGCCCGAAAACCGGGCAGAAGAATGAACATGTTCTATGTTTTTCGGACCGCCGGCTCTAGGAAAACCCGTACAGTGAGGACAAGACCTAAGAACACATCCAAATTTTGTCACCTGCACCATTGTTACTTCAAGAGAGGTTTCCACTGTATAATATAAAATAAAACATAAAAAAATAAATGAAAATAGCGGCTTGGACCTGGGGGGTCTGGGCCTTGAAGGGGTTGTCCCACCATACATAGATATGCCATCAATACGTGATTGGTGGGGGTTCCACCTCTGGGAATGAGCCCCAAAACCTCCACTTTGAACAGAGAGGTGGTCGGGACTCTCCTATTGAAATCAGAGGGAGCTCTGAGTACAGCTGGGCGTTTCAACCACCTCTCTATTCTATAAGAAGAGGTTTCGGGGCTCATTCTTGAGATAGGCACTGGTCCCATAGGTCGGGACCTCCACCCATCATCCATTAATGGCACATCTGTTTGTGATGGGACAACCCCTTTAAGTCCCAGACCCCCCAGGTCCCAGCCTCTATTTTCATCAATTTTTTTTATTTTATTTTCAAGAGATCATTCTGCTTCTTAAAATTCACAAAATTGCGCTGCTTTCATCCATCCCCCTCGGCGGCGTCCGGTCCCCGGGGTGCGTCCTGCAGCTCTGGGCTGATTGCTGTATTGACTGAAGGTCCAGGCTCCCCCATTCATCCGGCTTATGTTGTATTTACGGCAGTGTGATGGGCGATTACCCCTCCTTCGGCGTGGGGTCACTAATGTTCCTCACAAGCTTTTGAGTTGTTTACAGCTCCGAAATAGAAATGTGATTTATTTATCAGCGTGAGGTGTATTATCTGCAGGTAAGAAGCCGCCTATTTACTAAGCAGATTGCTCCACGCTCTCTTCACCATCGAGCTGGAGAAAGGAAGCGGGTGACGGGCATGTTGTGAGCACGACCCTCTATCATAATTCCTATACGACGTCTATACGAACACAATCAGGGCCTGTATTTTTGTGTACTCTGGCAGCAAGAAAAAAGTTCATCACAGCTCCTCTTAAAGGGACACTTCCATCAAAAAGGGGTATTTTTGTGAAAACCAATATTTTTTTTTTATAGAATTTTTCACAGTATTTTTTTATTTTATTTCGGCAGTCCTATTAAAAATGGCTGATAAGATCTTGTCCTTTTCTAGCTGTGGTAGTAAAGAGCTAAAACTCTGGAATAGCAGGGCAGACTAATCTCACTTTACTGTTGGCGCTACAAGAAATGCTTATCTGAATGTAGTCTCGTTACAAATAGTAGGTAAAGACACAGTCGCTCTATTATTTTCTGGATACACAGAGATAAAGAATAGACTAGACTGACAGGGCATTGGCTTATAAGATCTTGTCCTTTTCTAGCTGTGGTAGTAAAGAGCTAAAGCTCCGGAATAGCAGGGCAGACTAATCTCACTTTACTGTTGGTGCTACAAGAAATGCTTATCTCAATGTAGTCTCATTACAAATAGTAGACAATGACACAGTAGTCGCTCTATTATTTTCTGGACAGACCAAGATAAAGAATAGACTAGACTGACAGGACAATAATAAGAGCAATACGTGGTAAGGTAATAGGTTAATTTATTTCTGCACTGGGGTTGGGGTTTTCTGCACAATTATCAGGTCCTGCTGATAACACTTATAATCCTGCTGATAACACTTACACCTCTCTCAGGCCGTATTAGTACTGGGAGAGAACCATCAAGCAATCCTCACTGCTGTGCTGAGATCTCACAGAAAGAGAGTCAGAGAGGCAAAGCAGGAAATCATGTACATAAGGGAACTGTTAAAAGATTTATATAAGGAAAATCATCCATCCAATTAAAAACCCTAAAATAGTTGCATATTTGTAGTCAATATGTGAATTTTTAAAAAAAATGTTTTAAATTCTGTATTATCTTGGTAAGATGCGGGTCTCTGAAAAGCACTTCCATTTGTAGATGTCTTTCATGGTTTTATGTAGCTAAAGCTGAATTATTATTTAAGTTTTTAGTACACTTTTCACTCCCTTTTTAAGGTATCTGCTTGCTGCATGTGAATGGAAGCACAGTTTCTAGCCACTGACACCTGGGTCTTGTCTCCTTCAGAATATGAATGGAGGGGAAAAGGAGGACACACCTAGTAGACTTTTCACACAATGAATTGGATCTCTAGTGCACTTTCAGCCACTGGAAATTGGGGTGTTGTCAGCTGGATCCCCTATCAGTCAGACTTTTATGACCTATATGATGCTATGGAACATCCCTTTAAAAAGCGCCTGTGACATATCCTGACTTGTCTGTTTTAGGAAATGCTAGCATCCCCTGTGATTTAACAAATCTGGAGCCTCTTCTCTTATAACTCTGTGCTACTCCTCTGTTATTCCATCTGAATCTGTCACCTGGGTGTTAACAGTTGGGGGTGTGTCCTGCATGGTCTGACATTGTCCAATCAGTGCTGTCAGAGTCTGACTGTGCAGGGACAGCCCCACAATTGGTCACACCCATCTGACAGATTCAGTAAAACATTTCTAGGAGGAATAACAGAAGAACAGCACAACCCAGAGATATAGGAGAAGAGGCTCCAGGATTGTTATATCACAGGGAACACAAGGATTTACACAGGTTGTCTTCAAACCTCAACCAGATGTCTTGGGGTCCAGTATGTTGGCGTCCTTCATTCATAAGCCAGACTGAAACTTAGCTCAGGCATTTTTTTTTTATTTTTTGAGTGCTTATTCCTTATTTTCATCTTAATTGAAATTTTACTTTTTTTCCTTCATATTTTGAACAAGATCTCAACAGTCGAGGCTAATGCTCTGTTCTGACCCCTGTCTTGGACTGACAATGCTGGGGGTGGTAGTGGTATTCCATTCATTTTGCCCTTTCACAGCATTGGAGGTTTGCCCCCTGGGGACCTGGCTGGGAGAATTCTCAGGGACTGATTAAATGTCCTTCAGGTTATTTCTGTGGAGCATTTCCCTTATGGGCTTTTACCTTTTCCATCCTATTTGTTTATGGTAAATCCTACATTTGCTTCCATCACTCTGTAGTCAGATGGTAGCTGGGGCTTCATATCCGGAAGTGTCTGGGGAAAATTACAGGATGGTTATAGGAAGGGGTGTCCCGGGGTCTGGCCTTATCAATTCTCCTATAGTTTTGCTGGAAACTTTTAATGACGCAGTCACATGACATCTGAGCGTGACGTCGTGATGACATATGCATGTTGTGTACTTATGGCTGCTATCTGTGATGCAGAAAGAGAGCAGAAATTTTAATTTAGCACAATATTCATTCATTTTTTATGGCAAGACTATCATTAACATCTAAGCTGGAACAAATAGGGTCCGGTGGTCCAAGCTTACTACATCCTTCTACTTAAAGGGGAAATCTCTCCACATTGATCAGCTATAAAGGGTGATAAAGACTATTACCAAATACATTGTGGTTCTGATTTTGCTTCTCTTAAGGGCATGTCCCCACAGCACAGGTTTTCGGCTAGTTTTTCAGCCGGTTTGCGGTTTTGCAGACCGCTTGAAAAACCGGCTGAAAATGAGCAGAACAGGGCTTCTATGGAAAACCCGTGCAGCAGTCCCCACTGCACGGGTTTTCCGCCCGCACTTTATCCGCCCGCAAAACATTGTGTATGCACATTCTTCCGTCCGGTTTCCAGACAGAATATGTGCCAGTCAATGTGAAGGGGGAGGGCTTTTCTCCGCTAATCGCGGAGAAAAACTATCCCCACCCCACCCCCTTTCCCCTCCTCCCGCAGCCGTGGAACGGCACACAAACCGGACAAATAACGGTCAGATAAACCGACCGGTATTTGTCCCTTGTCGTGGGGATGCAGCCTTCGAGTTAGAGCAGTTTTTCTCTCCTGGTTGTGTACACAAGCTTCCCTACCTACAACCTGTTTCTGCTCTACTAGCGGTCAGGATGGTGATGTCACTCCCTGCTGTGTCTGAGCAGCAGCACAGACTTTTTTTTTTAATCTTTCTTACTGACAAACTTTAACCCTTTAGAGCTCTGTAGCCTTCTGCTCTAACGATTAAAACCCTTTCATCACCAATGTCCCTCTAACAGGCTCAGCTAGGAATAGCAGAGCCAAATATGTCATTGCTGTAGAACCACCCTTAGCCTGAACAGAAAGTGGAAGTCTGAAGCTTTAGAATAGCCCACATCCTGGACAGGAAGTATGGGCCTGAAGGTGTAGAACCCCCCACAGCCTGAACAGGAAGTGGGTGCCTGAGGCTGTAAAACTCCCCATATTCTGAACAGGAAGTTGGAACCTAATGCTGTTAAACCGCCCACAGCCTGACCAGTAAGTGGGAGCCTGAAGCTGTAGAACCGCCCACAGTCTGAACAGGAAGTGGTAGCCTGAAGCTGTAAAACCACCCACAGCCTGAGCAAGAAGTGGGCCTGAGCTGAGAACGCCACGCTGACCAGTAAGTGGGAGCCTGAAGCTCTAGAACTGTCCACAGTCTGAACAGGAAGTGGGAGCCTGAAGTTGTAGAACCGCCCACAGCCTGAACAAAAAGTTGGAGCCTGAAGTTGGCTGTGAAAAGCAGGCTCTTTAAAAACAGAGAAATGAGAAAACCCCTTTAGATATTCCGTTAGTGAGCTTCCCAAACACCTTCTTACATTTTTTATTTTTGTCTTTTAGGGCTATAGGCAAAAGGACTCGTACATTGCAAGCCAGGGCCCGTTACGTCACACCATGGAAGATTTCTGGAGGATGATTTGGGAATGGAAATCCTGTTCTATTGTAATGTTAACAGAGCTGGAGGAGAGAGGACAGGTAAGAGTTGACTACAGGGTTAACAAAAAATACTCCCAAGCTTTATAGTCCAAATTGTAGATAAGTAGTTGGTCTTCATGATTTCATGACATTACTTATTGACTGTATTTATCTAATGTTTGCAATACAGGAGAAGTGTGCACAGTATTGGCCGTCAGAAGGCATCATGTCTTTTGGGGACATCACTATAGAACTGAAGAAGGAGGAGGAATGTGAGAGCTACACCGTCCGAGACCTCCTGGTCACCAACACCAGGGTGAGTAGGTCTTCAAGATTTTATTGTATGCATAGCAACAATGGCCAATGGGGTAAAGGTATCGTGAATTGTCTCATTGAAGATTTGGCAAGTTGACAGTCCCATTGGAAACTTTGCATCGTCTCTAAAAGGGGTTATCCAGGAGCTTAAAGATTTCACAGGACATCTTAAACAGCATTTATATTAAAAAGTAAAGATCTTCCACTAACTTTAGGGGTTTATTTTTTTTTGCCTCCTTATTCAGCTAACATAAGATCCACTTTTTTGCAGGGAAACTCACTGCTTGTGGGAGTGTCAGTAATTCTCCAGCATTTCTTTCCTACACCTCCTAGACTGCATTATAATCTATGACTTCCCACTACAGTTATCATTGCTAGGGTGTATGTGCTGACATTCACGTGTGATTCTCCCCAGCTCTTGATAATGATAATAGTTAGGACTCATGAGTCACTATGTAAACTGTACACAGTTGCAGTCATCATTTTCATGACAGCAGTACACAACCCCCCAGCTCTGAACTGCTGTCATCTGCTCCCATTACTAAGTTCTGCCAACAGAACTTAAAGATAACAATTCCCATCCCCCGTAATTACTGTAGTATACTGTAATTTGTTATTCACTTTCAAATTACAGGCTGACAAGAATGAATGCAGCCAGATCGTTCTCGGCTCAGGTCACACCCAGTACAGGGGAGTGTTCCTGAGCTGAGCCCGGCTTCCAAGCACACCCACAGAGTGTGATGTAACATTCAGTGAGGCCATGTGAACAATGAACGTCACATGGTTTGCAGGGGAGGACAGTTCTTTTTGCCTGGTTCAGCAGAACAGGTAGATAATTAAAGTATGAAATACAAAGTATAATATAATACAGATGTGAGCAAATAGCAAGTAAAAAGATAATCCCAGAGAATCCCTTTAAGACCTTGACTGGTTGAATCCAGTTGTCCTTTGGGGCCCTTGGTAGGTGGAGTCCCCTTGTTTTTGTGTCTTGCAAAGGTGACACCACTTGTCCCTTGGGGCTATGGCAGATGGGCGGCACTTGTTCTTGGGAGCCAAAACAGGTTAATGCCACTTGATCCTTAGGGCTATGACTAGTTAATGCTGCTTGTCCCTTGGGGCTATAGCAAGTGGATAATACTTTTCCCTTGGGGCCACGACAGATGGGACGCCTTTTAGTCTTGAAGGGACATGTCCCTTGAGCCCGAGGCAGGTGGACGCCACTTGTCTGTTGAGGCCTAAGCAGTTGGTGCCACTTGTCTGTTGAGGCCTAAGCAGTTGGTGCCACTTGTCTGTTGAGGCCTAAGCAGTTGGTGCCACTTGTCTGTTAGGCCTAAGCAGTTGGCCCTTCTGTTGAGGCCTAAGCAGTTGGTGCCACTTGTCTGTTGAGGCCTAAGCAGTTGGTGACACTTGTCTGTTGAGGCCTAAGCAGTTGGTGACACTTGTCTGTTGAGGCCTAAGCAGTTGGTGACACTTGTCTGTTGAGGCCTAAGCAGTTGGCATCTCTTGGGGCACCAGTGCGACATCAGGGCCTTGTGTAGCATTTTATAAGCTTTGCATGATACATTATTTACTTGGTATTTAGGAAAACAAAGCTCGTCAGATCCGACAGTTCCACTTTCACGGATGGCCGGAGGTTGGGATCCCAACTGATGGAAAAGGGATGATCAATATCATCGCAGCTGTGCAAAAACAGCAGCAGCAGTCTGGGAATCACCCGATCACTGTGCACTGCAGGTGAGTAGAGGCGCTGCATACATTCATGACTGCTGCTAAATCTTCTCTGAGATGGTTAACGCCAATGGTGTTTGTGTCCCCAGTGCTGGAGCAGGGAGGACGGGGACTTTCTGCGCCCTCAGTACAGTACTGGAGAGAGTGAAAGCAGAGGGAATTCTAGACGTATTTCAGACCGTAAAAAGCTTGAGGTTGCAGCGGCCACACATGGTCCAGACACTGGTAGGTTACTGGTCTCCTTTATTCGGTTTTGTTTTCTATGGGATTGAACGTCATTCTCATTATTCTGATCACATTTTTACCATCACGTGAAATGTTTGAGCATCCTCACTGTGCTTGGAGCTATATCTTAGTATTAGGTATGGCACTTTGACTTCTTAAAAGAACACGATCATCAAAATTTTTATTTTCACATATTGACATGTGAGATGTGACTATTAAATAGACATTTTTTCATGTTTGTTCTATTGTTCTCAACGCAGTCCAATATGTAATGGATAAGGAATTGCAACTGGAATATTTCATTCATTGAAACGTAGGATGTGGTATATTAGTGTTCCCTTTATTTTTTGAGGTGTGTGTAAGTATGTATGTATATGTGTTTGTGTCTCTATGTGTGTGTATATATATATGTATATTATATATATATATATTATATATATATATATATATATATATATATATATATATATATATATATACACCCACACAGATAAAAAAGAGGCAACACTAAAAAAACCATATATATATATATATATATATATATATATATATATATATATATATATTTTGATATAAATAATTGTCCCCGACTTACACCGTTCCGACTTACATCTGTCCCCTAGTTACAAACGGAGACTTATGGGGCGTGCTGGCACTTGTAGTTTCACAGCAAATAGTATCTGTGGAACGACAAGTTCCAGCATGCCACAGCAGCAGATGAGGTGAAAATGAGGTGAAATCTTCTTAACAGGGGCCCAGGCAGCAAAACAAATGTAAAACCCTTCCCTTAACAAAATCCCTGCTTTCTGACAGCATTGTCCCTGGATCAGATTCATTCATCAGTTTTCCTAGCTTGCTGTGCTGCCTTATTAGGGTGGGTCCACCCTAGCATACAGTGTGTATCTTGGCAGCGGGTTTTCCAGTATAGTGTGCTGGTGATTGGTGATGGTAGCACTGGAGTCCACCACGTATTTCCTCCAGCTCATGATGACAGTCTTGCCCTAGTGGTGACCCTCAAGAACAGAAACGTGTAACCATTGAGGACCCAGAGCTTCTTAGTTAAAGGATTAAGGGGTAATCCAACAATCAATCTTTTACCAGAAGTTAGGAATCCATTCCCGTCTTATACTACAAGGATATACCATCACCAATCCATAGCTTTACTGTTCTGCATCCCCTGCACTTTTTTTTTCATGTGCAGCAATGTTTTCAGCCTCCTGCTACGTAGAGATCTGCCTTCAGACTCATTCACTTAAATGGGGTTGCATTGCAGTTCCCTAAATGGCTGGGAAAATGGGGTTGCATTGCAGTTCCCTAAATGGCTGGAAATGGTTTCTAGTATCAGATGATGGTCTTCCACTGATCAGAAAATAGCGGCATATTCTAACTGGATGGGAATCACCTCTAGGAAAGAGAGCTAGGTCTCTCATGCCACCTATTAGAAGTAGCATTCCTTCAGCCACATTGGACCCACTAAAGAGCCTTGCAATTTGACATGGGAATTTAAGCCAAGCCAGCAACTCCTTTTATAAGAAAGAGTTTCCCATCTTTAGACAGCTGTTTTGGGGTGCTCTCCACTTACCTGTGCAGAGCATAGGCTCTAACCCAGCAGGTCAAAACCTTACTCTGTAGTGACGATGGCAAACACCCCAAAACAGCTCTGTCTGCAGATAGAAGACTCATCCCTATGATGGAGTTACTGACTTGGTTTAAAATTTCCAGTCAAGTTTCACAGCTCTTTAATGGGTTGGGTGTGGCTGAAGGGACGCTGCTTCCAATAGTTGACACTAGAGACCCAACTCTCCTCCTTAGAGCTTTTTTGCATGTTTTCCAAGGGAGCATGTCTACAGATGGAAGGCTATTCCCTGTGGAAGAATGACTGACTTGTTTTGAAACCTCCAGTCATATTTCTGGGCTTTTCATTAGGTCGAATGTGGCTGAAGGAATGCTACTCCGACTAGGTGGCACCAGAGATCTAGCTCTCTTGCCTAGAGCTTAATTACATTTTTCCCAGGAAGCATATCTGTAGATGGGACACTATTCCTTGTACAAGAGTTCAACCCTCTTTTAATGGGTCGAATGTGGCTGAATGGACACTATTTCTGTAATAGGTGGCACCAAAGACCTAGCTCTCCTGTTTAGAGCTTTTTTTTTTTTAATGTTTTCTTAGGGAGAATATCTGCAAATGGGAGACTATTCCCTCTGGCAGATTGACTGACTTGTTTTGAAAAACCCAGTTATGTTTCAGGGCTTCTTATTAGGTCGAATGTGGTGTAAGGGGCGCTACTCCGACTAGTTGGCACCAGAGATCTAGCTCTCTTGCCTAGAGCTTAATTGCATTTTTTCCAGAAAGCATATCTGTAGATGGGACACTATTCCCATTGGTAGAGTAACTGAATTGGTTTAAAACCTCCAGTCATGTTTCAGTGGGTCGAATGTGGCTGAATGGACACTACTTCTAATAGGTGGCACCAAAGACCTGGCTCTCCTGTTTAGAGCTTTTTTGCATGTTTTCCAAGGGAGCATGTCTGCAGATGGGACACTATTCCCTATGGAAGAGTAACTGAATTGGTTTAAAACCTCCAGTCATGTTTCAGTGCTCTTTTAATGGGTCGAATGTGGCTGAATGGACACTACTTCTAATAATAGGTGGCACCAAAGACCTAGCTCTCCTACTTGGAGCTTTTTTTTTTAATGTTTTCTCAGGGAGTATGTCTGCAAATGAGACTATTCCCTCTGGCAGATTGACTGACTTGTTTTGAAAAACCCAGTTATGTTTCAGGGCTTTTTATTAGGTCGAATGTGGCGTAAGGGGTGCTACTGCGACTAGTTGGCACCAGAGATCTAGCTCTCTTGCCTAGAGCTTAATTGCATTTTTTCCAGAAATCATTAGCTGTAGATGGGACACTATTCCCTATGGAAGTTTTCAATGCTCTTTCAATGGGTCAGATGTGGCTGAATGGACACTACTTTTAATAATAGGTGGCACTAAAGACCTAGCTCTCCTACTTAGAGCTTTTTTTTTTTTTAATGTTTTCTCAGGGAGCATGTATGCAAATGGGTAACTATTCCCTGTGGAAGTTTGACTGCCTTGTTTTGACACCCCCAGTCACGTTTCATGACTCTTTGATTGGTCGAGTGTGGCTAAAGGGACGCTACTTTTAATAGGTGGCACTAGAGAATAAGCTATGCTTATAGCTTCTTTGTGTGATTTCCCAGGCAGCATTGCATGACTTATAAGTCTCTCTACAACTTTATGATGCTCTCCTCCAAGAGAATAACCTTGTAATACACAATGATTATATTGTATTGCCTTTTACTAGTGCAGTCATTGTCTGGTACCATGCTAACTATGCTAAAGTTGATTAAAGAAATCTACTAAGATGCTCTTCTTTCTCCCGTGTTCAGGAGCAGTACGAGTTCTGCTACAGAGTGGTGCAAGAATATATCGACGCATTCTCAGACTACGCCAATTTCAAGTAAAACCAAGAAAAGGACGCGACGTGGCCTTTAATATTTTGTAATATTCTATTTGTTAATATCTAGATCAGTGTATATATCTTAACTGTTTTAGAGGATTGGTACAACGTGCTTTATATTAGCTGGACATTTTATATGTAGCAAAGTGATTAGTGCCGATAGCCATTTAGGGTTTTTATTTTTTTTATTTTATTTTATTTTTTTTTAATTATTTTATTTTTTAATACAATAGCTTGATGTTTGGATTAATTTTTTTTAATCCCATCCCCCATTCATTCATTTGCATTGACACAAGCTCCATCTCTAACCTGACAAGGAAAAGCCTTTGGAAACCTTTTTTTTTTTATAATTTTTTTTTTCCAAGAGACTTATGGGAAACACAGCAGCATAAGCGTCACATTTACTGCCGTTCCAAATGCGTTTCGTGAATTTATTCTGTAAATAATTATATAAATAGAAATTATATCATAGATTTTTGTATTAAAAAAAAAATAAGCCTATTAGTCTGGAGATTATTGCTACTTGACTGGTGAGGCCTCGATTTGTGACAGGCTGTAAAACAGGCCTTTAATGCAGGTGTTATAAGGGTTGGGGGTGGGGGGAGGTCGGTCACCAGTCATAACCTGAATATGCTGCTTTGTATCACATAGGGCTAATTCTTAATGTACATTCCAGGTATTGAAAAATTTACAACCTGTAACCAAGTCAAGTTCTGCTTGTCAAGGAATATGGCGCCATCATCTATACACAACATAGACAGCCATTTTTTGTACTTCTGTTTTTAGTTTCTAGTGTGCACTAATGTGTTAGTAAATTCCATTGAATCCTTACTGGGCCTCGTATTTAACCTCTACTTTCGACCCTCAATGGTCGCGCCATATCTGGGTTGATGGGCACCATTATTTTGAACTCTAAGCACTCAAAATGGCTGAACTGTGGTTGGGTCATCGTTGTAACCCACCAATTCCATCGTTGTAACTCACCGGTTCTATAAACTTTTCATTAGTATGCAGAACAAAATGGCTCACCTATGGTTGGGTCATCGTTGTAACCCACCGGTTCTATAAACTTCTCACTAGTATGCAGAACAAAATGGCTCACTTATGGTTGGGTGATGTCTCTAAAACCAAAGGCCATGGTGGTTAAGTCAACAACGTTTAGGAATTGAAGGCCCTCATGATTGACTGAGATGGTAAAATGGCTGCTGCCGCTCTCGTTGGCCACACGTCAAATTCTAAAGATGGACTCTTCACAGTTATCTGGCTGAATGGACAGTCCGGTGATGGCACCCAGATTCTTGAACTTTTTGTTTCAGTCCATCAATGTAAGCCAACGGTTCTATAAACTTTTCACAAGTTGTATGCAGAACAAAATGGCTGACCTATGGTTGGATGATCTCCCTAAAACCAAGGGCTGTGTTTGTCTGGTGGTTGAGTCAAAAACATTCAGGAATTGATGGCCCACACTATTGACTGAGGCTGTAAAATGACTGCCGCCACTCTCCTTGGCCACCTGTTAAATTTTAAAGATGAACTCTTCACAGTCACCTAGGTGAATGAAGAGTCCCTTGATGGGACAAGGATTCTTGAAATTTTTGTTTCAGTCCATCGCGTCAACCTACCGGCTCTGTAAACTTTTCACCAGTTGTGTGCAGAACAAAATGGCTGAACTATGGTTGGGTGATGTCACTAAAACCAAGGGTTGTGTTTACATCCATGGTGTTCAGGAATTGATGGCCCACACGATTGGTCGAGATGGTAAAATGGCTGCTGCCACTCTCTCTTTTGGCCACAAGTTAAATTCTAAAGATGGACGCTTCACAGTCACCTAGCTGAATGGACAGTCCGGTGATGGGACCCAGATTCTTGAACTTTTTGTTTCAGTCCATTGATGTAAGCACTGGTTCTATGAACTTTCCACCAGTTGTATGCAGAACATGAAACCAAAGGCATTCCTCATACTAATGTCATTAGAGCTAGACACATGGACTGTAAAAACTTCATGGATGGTTTTGATTATTGGTTTGGTTTGCTGGCACGAATATCCATTTAAAGGGCAACTCCAGTCAGAAATCTACCTGTGTAGGTACATATTTTTTGGGGGGTGATGTTACAGTACTTGGTGCTGGTGTGGAAAAGAGATGTTACCAAGGTATCATTTCCTAAACCCATTCACCTATTTTTATAGGCAGTTGCCCGTTCCCTTCCCACCAACCAAGGGGCCTCTACGTAAAAACTTAGCCAAATTCTGACATGTAAGGGTAGTGGCATTAAACTATTAAATTATTTTAACCCATTCCTACTCATTTTCTAGTTTAGGAGTTTTATCGGAAGCACTGGCGTTATCGGTTGTGATTGGAGTTGCCCTTTAACGTGCCCCACAGTGAAGATTGTTTTACCTGAAAACTTTTTTGTGGCACCTTATGTTTACTTTTTTTCTTTTGTTTTTTTTTTAAATTGACTTATACTTAAAGTATCAGTGATGAAAATAAAAAAAGAACCTGCTGCCAATGTACAGAAATGTGGCAGAGGTTCCTAATGTCTGTATGCCGATTCATGGTTATTTTACATTTGACACAAACCTGCTCAGGAAATCTTTACAAGAACGGTCAGCCATGGATTTATGCTGCATACAACCCGGAGATAAGGAAGAAATTTAGAGTCTACAAATATTTTGTATGTGGCCCGTCCAGACTGGTGCCAGCTTGCATACATCCTGCCGACTCCGCCAAGTTGTTCAACAATCTACCCAAGGTGATCTCTGTTGTCTCCTCCTGTGCTGTCGACCCTCTTACATATTATTAAAATATAAAGCCGCTTTTTCTGCATTTTGCTTGAAGGACTTGCTACAAGACTTTTGGAAATATATAGGGACGTGTAAAAGGAAAAAAAAAACTGCTCTAGTCCAACGTGGGCTTCATCCATATGACTGTGCTATGGACCCGTATGAGTTCTGTATAGTGCCGTTATACAGCGGTAATGTTATCCTTTGAAGGTTTCTGTATACGTATGTTTTCACACAGGTGCTTTAGGCACTCTCCTCCCATAAGATACCATATGAATGCCCTGATTTTTTCCCCTGTCAAGGTATTTGAACAAGGATGTTGCTAAGATCATAAAAGCTCAGGGCTAGAAGCCTAATTTATATGTACTGAATTACTCCTAGGAAAATTTGAACATGGCTCAGGTGCGCACTGTATCCAGATTTATATTGTATGTTACTACATAACACACGGGAGAATAGAGTAGTAATTCTACATAGCCACAGACAGAATACACAATAATTACATTCAGAGACTCACAGGTGACCTCTTCTCTGGTAAACATTCTCCTTACCCATCTTCTACATCTAGCCCAGACATATCGTGCTGACATCTTAAGTTCCTCACTTTTTCATCATCCTCTCCACCTTCTTAACAGGAACTTTCCTACTGCTGCCTCCTCTTTCCCCAATACTGTCCCACCTAGTGCCCTAAAATACTGTACTCTAGAAATATTAGTGACATATCTAGTCACCCCACAACTTAATACCATACAGTTAGTGCCCTAAAAATAATAGTTCCATACTCAATGGCCACCAAAATAATAGTGAACACACATTGCCCCGACAGTAAATAGTGCCACTTAAAATAATTGTGAACAGACAGCACTTAACAGTAGTGGTATCCACCAATTGAAACCATGCATGCAGCATCCCCTAAAAAACAGCACATTGAATTGTGCTACCCGAGTGCCCCTTAATATAATTGTGCCAATCAGAGTACCCATTTACTCAAAAGCAGTGTGCTCCCAACAGTGGTAGTGCTCAGTGTCCCTAAAACAACTGCCAAGCAGAGGTCCTCCATAAGGCCCCAACATTAAAGGGGTTTCCCACCATAGACATAGATACTGTAAGTGAAAGTGTCTGATTGTTTGTGATTCCACTGCTAGGACCCCAATCTGGTCTCTAAAATGGGGGTTCCAGGTCTTCATTCTTCCTTAGTACTTGGCTACCTTCTTCAGTCCTTTAGACTTTGAAAGGAGCAGCACTGCTCTATCCCAAGACTTCCTTGGAGCATGAGCGCAATGAGGAAGAACAGGGACTTAAGGCCTCCGTTTTAGTAATTTATGCGACCCCCAGAGATCAGACACTTATCCCTTAGTTGATAAACCTCTTTAATAGTATCCTTTAAATTATTTGTACCAAAATGTCCCCGATAGTTAGTGACCCCAAGTAGAATGCATAAGGGTTAAACATTTGCTTCCTTCCATATTAGATGATAATGGGTGAATTCATACATAAAAGTATCTCTTATACCAAAACTCAAATACCCGTGTACTTCAGAGGACATTTAGAAGTGATACAAAAGCACTGACTTTGGGAATACATTTAGCTTCATCAGAGGTTTTCTTGGTTTTAAAATTTCCAGGTCTCTACGTAACATTTTCACTCTAGACACATTACAAAATAATATTAAAACTTAAAGGGGTTTTGCCACAATCTCTTTCCATACCTCCTGTATCCTGCTCTTCAGCTCTGTGTGCGAAGAAGGGGGCGTGCGTGATTTGTTTGAATTGCATATCATGTCACCCAGCAGGATGATACCACCAGGCCTTTCCTCTCCCTAGTCAAAGAAAGGTCTGTTTATGTAAAGAGCTTTGAGTAGCTACAGCTTAGCTCAGAGGAAAAGTTTTTGCCTCACAGCACAAGGGTCATAGGTTCAATTCTCTGCAGGAACCAAACCTGTGGATTTTTTTTCTCTTTATTGATGCACATATCTCATTTAGGTTTCTTTTTTTATTTGCACTGTTTGGCTAATTACTAAGGAGTACAGAGGGCAGGAATAGAATGACAGCACCCGGGGTTTGAACAGTCAGTAGCTGCCTGAGAGGAGAGGTGGTGTCTGAGCATGTCTGTCCAGGACTGAGAAGGTCTCAGCCCTGGTCGTATCCCCTGGAGATGAGCTGTAAACAATGGATCACTAAGGGAGCAGCTGAAATCATAACGGTCCAGAATTTTTAATAATGATGAATGGTGAAAATGTTTATTATTTAATTTAAAAACTTCGTGGCAAAACCCCTTTAACTCTGATGGCTAAAAGGGGTGCAAGATTGCCTATGGCAAATTGTGATTTTGTTGCCTAAGGGTTATGCACCAAAGAAATTAAAATACTCTGCTAACCAAGTGCCCACACTATGCCCAGCTGTGTCGGCTGAAGGCCTTTGCAGGTGTCATTCATCACCCTAGCTTGAGCTACAGATCTCTCCTCTCATCTGGGTATGAGGCAGGCAAGAATTTGGGGCACTTTTTTTTTTTTTTTTTTTGTAAGGAACACCATGCAAAATATAGAGTTGGAGTGCACCTGTACAGAGTGCCGATTGGTACCTATGTTCTCGCACCATCATGTGCTTGAGGTTAAATCATGGTCACGAAGGTCCCACCCGTGATAAGTACTATAATAAATGAAGAATTGTAGTCATCATCTACTGGGACCTTAAGGGAAGCATCTGAGAGAACGTCTACGTTGAAAATGTAATACAACAAATCGTATTATTTAAGTAATAATTTATCTCTAACCAATCCTATATTAGTCACCGGCAGTTGTTTGGCTCATTGACCGACCTAATGAAGGAAATACAGGCGAATTGATAGCACTTAGCATAGAACATGATCTCACAGCAGAAGATTTAATTTTTTATTTTATGATGTATTTTTTTTTTTCTTGCATTTTTACATTTTTTGGGGTAATTTTTCTTGGCTGGCAAGGCATACTAGTTTTTGTAAAATATGGAATCACATTGTACATATCAGTCCGATTAGTAAGATTAATATACCTAAAATAAAGAAAATTGTTGGAAAATCCTTTCAAGGTATATAAATACACAATTTAAGGCTCCATATAGTTTTATTTTTGTACAGTTGCTGTCGCTGATCATGGAATACATCATGCACACGGTCATGTTACTGATGAGAATCCGGAATATGACACCTATAGAAATTGATGGGCTCGTACTGTACCTCTATGTGCATATGACTTCATACAGAAGCACTCCGATTTCTTGCATGGTATTATCTCTTATAACCATTGCAGCTCTGGCTGTGACTAGAGTATAACGACGGAATGTAGAATCACTGCAAAATAAGTAAGGTTAATCCAAATTTTTTAATAAATTTAGAAGTTCCCCATAAAGATTTCCTGTGCATTCCCCTTTAAATATTCCTGTATGGCTAAAGTGTAAGGCTGTGGGGATCTCCGGTGATGTTCTACCATCCTGTCACCATCAAACCAGCGTTGATGTGTAAATCCCGAGTTCTCTGCTTGGTCAATATTAACCTCACATTAGTCACATCAATTTTCAGTTGTATTGACATCACTGCCCACCTCTGACCATCCTGTGACAAAGGGATTGCGACGTCACCTGGGCAGTCATATTGACAAAGCGTCACCGAGATTGCTCATCCTCCAGCTTAACGGCTCAAGCACATCAATGTAATTATCATCATACATAGGAGACGAGCAGCGCTGGTGTGGTGGGGTCAGGGAATAAGCTTAGGCATGTGCTCTATGTTGCCCATAGTGCTACCTCTGGAAATCTTGGCCTAAAACTTTCCCTTTTTCCCCCTAATAATTGATGTATTTTTCTTATTTTTTTAAATATTTTTATACATATTGTTTTTGATTGTATTCTATTTTTTCCTTCGCTCCTTTTCCGCCAAATGGTGACTTAAAGGCAGTCCTCATCCTTAAAGGGGTTTTCTCACAACGTAAATAAAGACTAGTACTAAATACATTGCTGTTCTGATTTTGCTTGGTTTAGGAGCTAGAACAGTTATCTCCTGCTTGTGTGTGCAAGCTTTCCAAAGTTACTGACCCCCTCTCTGTGCTATCATTGCTGCAGCAGCCCTGTCCGACCATGGTGACGTCACAACCTGCTGTGTCTTATCAGCAGCACAGGAGCTTGTTCTTCTTTCTTATTGCCAAAGTCAACACTTTAGAGCTCTGTAGCTTTATGCCCTACTGTTAAAACCCATCCATTACCAATGTCCCTCTAACAACTAGAAATAGCAGAGCTGAAAATTAAGTTACTGCTGTAGAGCGGCTCACAGCCTGCACAGGAAGTGGAAGCCTATAGCTGTTGAACCACCCACAGCATGAACAGAAAGTAGGAGCCTGAAGCTGTAGTACCGCCCATAGCCTGAACAGGAAGTAGAAGCCTGAAGCTGTAGAATCACCCACAGCCTGAACAAGAAGTAGAAGCCTGAAGCTGTAGAATCACCAACAGCCTGAACAGGAAGTAGGAGACAGAAGCTGTAGAACAGACCACAGCCTGAACAGGAAGTAGAAGCCTGAAGCTGTATAATCACCAACAGCCTGAACAGGAAGTAGTAGCCTGAAGCTGTAGAACAGATCACAGCCTGAACAAGAAGTAGGAGCCTGAAGCTGTAGAACAGACCACAGCCTGAACAGGAAGTAGGAGACAGAAGCTGTAGAACAGACCACAGCCTGAACAGGAAGTAGGAGACAGAAGCTGTAGAACAGACCACAGCCTGAACAGGAAGTAGGAGCCTGAAGCTGGGTGTGAAGTAACGCCACACCCATGCTAAGTCATACCTCTATGTCAAAGATTGTGCAAAAAAAGTGTCTTAAGTCCTTAAAAAAATGTGTCTGCGACCTACTGTACTAGAACTGCGGCAGTTTTTGGTGCATTTTAAGACACTTTTCTGTCGCAACCACAATAGTAAGTGCGGGCCATTATGTCATGTACATACTTTTTAGATCCATATAAAAGGAGATTTGGCTTAAACTTAAGGGGGTTGTACAAATTCAGAAAAACTAGACTGCTTTCTTCTAAAAGCAGCTCCACATGTGGCTGCAGGTTGTATGTGATATGGCAGCTCTGCTTAGTCCACATTAAAGGGGTTTTCGGAGGCTTGTTTGTAGCTTGTTATGAGCTGGCCTCAACGAACTGGGAGATTGCCGTGCTTGTGCAGGTCTCCACCGTTGTCTATGAGAGTTCTGAATGTACCTGAGCACACTCATTCGGCTGTATTCAGAAATCCCTATAAAGCGCAGCCATCCATGTTCTCGGAGGCTGGCTCGTATCAAGCTACGAGCCAGCCTCAGAAAGGGATTTTACGAAGTGGCAAAACCCCTGTAATGGAGCTGATCTACAGTCCCAGAGATGGCCCATAGACGGGTGTGGTGCGGTTCTTTTTATCAGGTATTTCATTACTTATGCATTTTCTTACTTTCCTTTTGCAAAACATTTTATAAACCCCTATCTAAATTATTTATTTTTTTCACATTTTTATATCTATATTTTTCCTATTTTGTGTTGTAAAGAGAAAGAGTGTCTGAAATGAAAAATCCGATAAAAAATAAACCCCACTGTATCTTTATTAGTTGGAAAACGATAACCTTTTTTTTTCTGACAAGTTTTGTTCAAATCTGACATTTTTTATAATTGATTATCATTGATTACATATTATATGATTATCTCCAAGTCCAGTCACATCTTCAGCTAATTAAAGATGTTTTGGTTGCAGGTTAGGGCAATTTACCTTTGGTGGCCAAATTTAAAAGTTATACAGTTTTGGTAAATTACATGAGAACCCCTCACATCCTCTGGCGATACAGGTTATGCAGTTTAGGGCATAATTTAGTAGAAGACATTAGACTATATCACTCATTGTATTATACTTTATGCTGCCTTCCTCTATTATATGGGACTGCTGGTTCCAATTTTACATAAATTCACAACATTTTTTATTTAAGAAATGGACCAAACCTTTATTTTCCCATCAGTCTCTTACCTGAATTTCCACAACTCGGCTCTCAGGTGGTTTGGGGGGTGGCTAGTGGTGTTAAAATTAGATTTTTGTACCATGTGAGCCGCAGCTGCTTTTTTTTTTTTTTTTAATTGTGGTTTTGATCTGTCCATCCTCCACTCTTTAATCCTAACATCAGTTCATGCTGTTAATGGTGTAAATAGGCTTGGCCATTCCCAGATTTTGGGAAGTTGCTCAAGCTACAAGTCTTACTCTGAAATAAATGTGTTCATTCCAAAAAGACCTGCGTGAGTGTGAGGTTCTTTGATCAAGAGATTTTCTAAAGAAGGTTTTCAGGACCATGTTGATGTGTTTTACGCACGTGGACAAAATGGTTGGTTCCCATTTCCACAATGGTCACTGAAATAACTTAAAACTGGCAAAATTAATAGATTTAAATTTACTCACAATCAAGTGATAAAAATCAGACATTGGCTTTGAACTGTGGTTCAATTGAATTTAAAAATAAAAAAAATAACTCTGAAATATGGCCTGGACAAAAATGATCGCCTTAACTATTTTGTTGCACAACCTTTTGAGGCAATCACTGCAAAGAAACGATTTCTGTACCTCCTCAATGAGACTTATGCTCCTGTCCACAGGTATTAGGCCCACTCTTCGTGCTCCAGCTGTCCACAGGTATTTGGCCCACACCTCATGCTGCAGCTTTCCACAGGTATTTGGCCCACTCATCGTGTTACAGCTGTCCACGGGTATTTGGCCCACCCATCGTGTTACAGCTGTCCACAGGTATTTGACCCACTCCTCGTGAGCTGCTCCAGCTGTCTCAGGTTTGAAAGCACCTTCTCCAGATTGCAGGTTTCAGCGCCTTCCACAGATGTTCAATAGGATTTAGATCAGGGCTCATAGAAGACACCTCAGAATATTCCAATGCTTTACTCCAAGCCATTCTTTGTTTTTAGATATCCTTTTGGAGGAACCATGAGACCTGAGACTAACACCAAGATTTCTGGCACTGGGCAGCACAATTTGCTCCAGAATGCCTCAATAGTCTTGAGATTTTTATTGTGCCCTGCACAGATTCAAGACACCCTGTGCCAAATTCAGCAAAGCAGCCCCAAAACATAACCAAGCCTCCTGTTTCACAGTAGCGACAATATTCTTTTCTCTGTATGTTTCATGTTTGAATATATGAGAACATAGAGCAGATGGGATTTACCAAAAAGCTCCACTTTTCTCTCCTCTGTCTAAAGTGCAATCTCCCAGAAGCTTTGTGGCTTTCAATATGCATTTTTTTCAAATTCCAGTCTCGCTTTTTATGATTTGCTTACAACAGTGTTTTCTTCTTTGTCAGTCTTCAAAAATAAAATCTGACACTGATGTACCTTGACCTTGGAGATCCCCTTTTATTCCTTTGGAAGTTATACCATTCGTATTATTTATGTCTTCAATCTGTGATCAGTTTTTCTCTTGCCACCAGGTCCAGGGAAGTTGGCTACAGTCCCATACACCTCAAACGTCTAGATATTATATTCAGCTGTAGTAACAGGAACATCAACCTATTTGGAAATGGTTTTATAGCCTTTATCTTTAACGTGTATGTATATAATCTTTTTAACATCCTGAGACAACTCTCTCCTTAGCTTCCTTTGGTCCATGTTCAGTATGGTACACACCATAATACCAAACAGCACAGTGACTACTTTTCACCATTTTTAATAGGCAGATTGACAGATTACTAGTTGGACAACAGGAGTATGTTAGACTAAGGTGTGCCCTGTAATTAGCATCACAGAACTCTTCAAATTATTAATTCTTTTCTTGGGTGACCAGTATTTTGGTCTAGTTTATTAGTTTATTTTTAGTAAATTTAAATGTATTTTTTTTCATAGTTTATTATTTCAGTGACCACTGTTTTTTTTTTTTTTTTCTTTAAATGAAGGGTCCAACAATTTTGTCCATGTGTGTGTTATGTGGAGAGCCACCAAACCTGTACAGGATCACATGAGGTCTCCATGGGGCCATACCTTGGCACGCTAGACAGTGTCTCCGTTTGGCCTGTATTACAGAGACATTCTCCCAAGAGAAGTCGAAATGACTCCATATACAGCAGGCTATGAACCATGTGAAAATTGTTGTATGGAAATGCAGGTTACCACAAGTACAGTATAGCCAGTAATACCATACTAAGCCATAGTGGCAAACAGCCCCAGGAAAAGTGACAGGGCTGTCCTCAGAGTAGCTGTTCTTGGGTGTTTTGTGGACATTCCCAAAATTGTTGACGGGTCCAAAGCGACTAGAGCTCGGTCCAACACTGTACCTGTCCAGTAATTGCCCCCTAACCAAGATCTCCATTCAGAATCATAATATGGTCCTGAGGCTTATAAAGTAAACTTTCGGGAGAACAGACGTTCCATGACCACCATCCAGAAAGTCAAGACCACCAGTGGTGATTATATGAAATAAGCTTGGCTATAGTCGTATAGACTTCTGAGAGAGACATGTGTCTTTGCATGCCCACCATTACTGCTCTCCACCTGTGTGTACACCCCCTTAAAGGGGATTTGCCGAGACGAAAGATTCTTACCTCTCTCCTTAGCACAGGCAGAATGTCAACAAATCACGCTGAGTCATGAAGCTGCAGGGGAGAGAGGGTGGGGGCCAGTGAGGATGAGGAATCCAAGGGAGTGTCCCAAAAACTTAAGTGAAAAAAATAAAAAATAAAAGAGTGGATTCTCAATACAGCAAGACACAGCCTCAGACTGCACTGTCAGGAGGAGCCTTATCTTCTAAGAAGCTAATGTAAACAAATCACGGAGCTGAAAGAGAGAGAGACGCACACAGCCAGAGCACGAGGTGCATAAGGAATCCTGTGACATGTTCACTGAAATAAAAAAAACTATAACTTGTGGCTTCTGTGTACAAAAGACAACAGTATTTCTACACAGCAGCTTGAAAGCTTCTTCATTGTTCTCTTTATCAGATAAAGCAGGATCTAATCACTCTACAACTAGTTTATTCTGTATACAAAAGAAAACATATTGCTACCTCGTGCCTTAAAAACTTCTGCAGCTCAGTCTCATCAGATAAGAAGTGTGATCTGCGCAAGCCCGGCCAGCAGACGCAGCTCTTGTCAGTCGATCTAATAGAAGCTTTTAAGTAACTAAGGGCATGTAAGAAGGCTGTAGCTCTCTCAGACTGCAATTTTTGTAATCACATATATTTAGAAAAGTGATTAAAAACCCATTTTGGAGGATCCCACGTCAACATTACATCGTGGCAAAACCCCTTTAAAATGGCAAACTAGGATCAGGGGACACCTTTTCCTGTCCAAGCCGACATCCTGTTTGATATACTGTAACCCACCAGAAGTGGTGGTAGTACCAAAAAAGGGGTCAGAATCTCAACACTGTTCTCTATGTGGTCGTAATAATGTGACTGGACAGTGTCAAAACCGATGGGGACTTAAATGATCTCTTTTCAGCATCCAAGTTTCCTGTCGGCAAGCTGATCACAGTGTCCGCCGGGAAACTGCTGTATTCTGAAGAGGAACTTGGCAGCAAATGTTTTGAGTTCCTGTAGCGCCACCACAGGACACAAGAAGCATTACAAGAGCTGTGCCTGTACTGCGCGGCCATGTCCTCCAGCGACTCGCTGCAGCCGCTCGCCGCTTTGGCTAATTGAGTGTGATCCGACCTCTCTGTCATTTTTTTTTTAATTACTGGAGCCCAGCTTGAATTTCTCTCCATCTCCAACTTGTCACCTGCGTAGACTTTTCTAAACTCCATTGAACCGATTGCGTTCTAGAAGGGAAGCGGAAGGAGCCGCAGTCAATCACATCCATGTAATTGGTAACAATACGTCCTCAGTGTTTGGCTAAAAATAAGCCGTCTCGGGAAGGCTGCTGTCAATCTGCGGCCCTGCAGCAACCTGGGGTGATTGGCTGCGCATGAAATTCGGAACAGCTATTGACAATCCAGTGTCTCGCCTCTGATGCAGGTAAAGCCTCATCTGCCGCCGGCCGCTGCCATTGGCTCCGATAGAGGAATAGTAAATATCAACAGAATAATCCATCACCTCTTCAAACAAACTTCCTATGTAGCAATAAAGCGGGGCGATCCCCGGGGAGGGCGGCAGCAGATGTGCCTTAAGGCAGACAGATTACACTTGGCGCACGGAGAGGCATCAATCAGAAGTGTTAGAGCTTTTAGTGCACTGCAAATAGACTCTCTGACTCCTACACTAAAAGATTTGGGTGATTAGCCAGATAGGAAAATTCCTATACAGACCCAGAATCCATAGAGGACTTAAAGGAGAACTCCAACCGTCACATGACGTTACATTCGTGACCCCTACCGCCCCCTCTAGGAGACCAACTTCGCACTATGGATGGAGCTGAGTTGTCCGAGAAGAAAATAACCTAAAGCTCTGAGATTTATATATGACCTCCTACAATTGGTGCAAATTGCTGATCTCTAACAAGGAGCTTAAAGGGGTTGTCTCACTACATCGATTCATCTTGCCTCAGTCCTGTTTTCTTGGTTTCATTTTGAATTCAGGGGCATTTACTGGCTTCCACTAGGCTGCAGTAGAAACCAGGTCTGTAGCTATAGCAACCAATGCTGGCAGCCTAAACAGGAGAGATTTAACAGGTCTGTAGCTATAGCAACCATGCTGACCCGCCTATCAGAGAGATTGAACAGGTCTGACTATAGTGACCTGAGGACTGATGCAGCCCCCACAAGAGGGATATCTCAGAATAGGGTTTGGGTAAATGTTAATGGACACTTATTGCAAAGTGACTTGTTTTTGTAAGATCTTTAACATAAAAAGCAGCAATAGTTGTAGTGAGACAACCCCTTTAATGGTAAAAATTCCCAACAGATGTTTGATCCCTCAATCGCCCAATGAATTTAGGGGGATCGATTTGAATTGGGATTTAAACAGTCCTCCTCATCCTGCTGTTCACATTCTGACATCATGAGACCCAGACAACACCTTACAATTGATCAACAGGACCTCACCATTGTGAGGCTTCAGATGGAAGTGGCCACTGAGTTTAGAGTGTCATCAGCAGTTTGTATCAGAGATACAGAGAGACGGGAACAGTCACAGAAAAGAAGTGAACGTCCTCTGGCTTCATCACACACTGATGACTGCTCCATTGTAACCAATGCCCTGCGGAGCCCGATGATGAATGTCACCCAACTCCACGTACGTACGTTTAAGGGAGGTGAGAGGCACCAAGTGTCACGTCAGACTGTTCGTAACTGTTTCCATCAGCGCGGTCCGCGTGTAAGACGACCTGACCATCCCACCAGGCACAGGCATCATCATCTTGCTTGGACCAGGGAGAATCTACATTGGACAAGGGACCAGTAGTGTCAGAGCTATTTAGTGATGAAAGTTGATTCACTCTGAGCAGAAATGATGGCCGCCAACAATGCTGGAGACGTCAAGGAGAGCACTGTGCATCAGCCAGGTCAGGTACCCTCGCCGGTCATCTAGCACACAGACCACACTGATGTGAATAGTTTACGAATGCTCTGATGTCGCTCCTATGGCAAAATCAGATCCATGTCGGAGGCTCAGGAGCAGGATCTGCAACCTGGTTGTCCATCATATGCAATAGGCAGGCTCAGACTGAACCACAGGGGAGCAAGGAAAACTCCTGGAGGGCCCATCCGAATAGTGGGCCCGAGGAAAGGGAGGAGATAGCAAGAGGTATGTGCAGTCATAAACAGAAACTGTAGAGTGGAGCCCCAAGAATCATCTCCACTGATGGGCCCCAAGAATCAACTCCCTTATTAGGCCCCAAGAACCAACTCCACTGGTGGGCCCTAAGTATTTGCCCCCTTCCAGAGATCCTGTATTTACTGTACTCTTATGGCTGGTGTCAGACTGGGGTGCCTGGAGACCACCAGTAGAGTTCATTCTGGGACCCCCCCCCCCAGTGGAGTTGATTCCCTCCACTGGTGGGTCCCAAGAATTAACTTCAATAGTGGGCCACAAGAATCAACACCACTGGTTGACCCAAGAATCAACTCCAATGGTGGACCCAAGAATCAACTCCACTTGTGGGCCCCAAAGATCAACTCCAATGGTGGGTCCCAAGAATCAACTCCATTAGTGGGTCCCAAGGATCAACTCCACTGGGGGGTCCCAAGAATCAACCTCACTGGTGGGCCCAAGAATCAACCTCACTGGTGGGCCCAAGAATCAACACCACTCGTGGACCTAAAGAATCAACTTCACTAGTGGGCCCCAAGAATCAACTCCATTGGTGGGTCACAAGAATCAACACCACTGGGGGTCCCAAAAATCAACCCCACTGGTGGACCCAAGAATCAACTCCACTTGTGGGCGCCAAGAATCAACTCCACTGGTGGGCGCCAAGAATCAACTCCACTGGTGGGTCCCAAGAATCAACTCCACTGGTGGGCGCCAAGAATCAACTCCACTGGTGGGCGCCAAGAATCAACACCACTTGTGGCCCCAAGAATCAACACCACTGGAGAACCCCAAGAATCAACACCATTCCTGGGCCCCAAGAGTCAACTCCACTGGGGGGTACCAAGAATCGGCTCCACTGGTGGGGCCCGAGAATCAACTCCATTGGTGGGCCCCATGAATCAACTCCACTTGTGGGCTTCAAGAATCAACTCCACTGGTTGGACCCAAGAATCAACACCACTGGTGGGGCCCGAGAATCAACACCACTGGTGGGTTGCAAGAATCAACTTCACTGGGGAGTCTCAGAATTAACTCCACTGGTGGTCTCCAGGCACCCCAGTCTGACACCAGCAATAGGAATACAGTAAATACGGGATCTCTGGAAAGGGGCACATACTTGTTCATTCTACCATATTTATGAATGTAATCTGCTTCTATAGGAACATTATCAACCCACAATCGTGTAACAACCTGTGTCCTCTGTCTGATACTGAGGACATTGTGTCTCTTATCCGCTCTCAGCTAAATCTGATGCTCAACATCTCAAGTCATGTGCACTGAGCCGGCAGCAGCCACCACCTGCCCGAGCCGCACCTGGAGCCTGACCGGCAGCAGCACCACATGTCACGTGCTGCCAAGGTGACTCATCCTGTGATGCCCAGCACAGCAGCTCACCCATACCTCTCTGTACTGCCAGCCATACCCGCATACAGAAGGGGAATCCGCCCAGCCCGGAGCATAAAGATACCAGAAGCCACTGGGGATTCATTACAGAAGAGAAACTCCGTGATTTGTCCTGGGTGATTTTTATTTGATCTGAAAAAAGTTCTCTCTATATATCTATAAAATCTATAATTTCTCTATACAAATTATTTATTATTATCTTCTATCTCCTATTTATCTATCTATCTATCTCATATCTATCTATCTCATATCTATCTATCTATCTATCTATCTCATATCTATCTATCTATCTCATATCTCTCTATCTCATATCTCTCTATCTCATATCTCTCTATCTCATATCTCTCTATCTCATATCTCTCTATCTCATATCTATCTATCTATCTATCTCATATCTATCTATCTCTATCTCATATCTATCTATCTATCTATCTCATATCTATCTCATATCTATCTCATATCTATCTATCTATCTCATATCTATCTAATATCTATCCCTATCTCATATCTATCTATCTCATATCTATCTATCTCATATCTATCTCTATCTATCTCATATCTATCTATCTATCTATCTCATATCTATCTATCTCATATCTATCTATCTCATATCTATCTATCTATCTCATATCTATCTATCTCATATCTATCTATCCCTCTCATATCTATCCCTCTCATATCTATCTATCTATCCCTCTCATATCTATCCCTCTCATATCTATCCCTCTCATATCTATCCCTCTCATATCTATCCCTCTCATATCTATCCCTCTCATATCTATCCCTCTCATATCTATCTATCTCATATCTATCCATCTCATATCTATCCATCTCATATCTATCCATCTCATATCTATCCATCTCATATCTATCCATCTATCCATCTCATATCTATCCATCTCATATCTATCCATCTCATATCTATCCATCTCATATCTATCCATCTATCCATCTCATATCTATCTATCTATCCATCTCATATCTATCTACCTACTTATGCATCTCACATCTACCTGCCTTTCATATCTATGTCCCTCTATCTATCCATCTATTCATCTATTCAATACATTGTGAAAATTCTGCAAACTTCCATCTTTTAGCCACATAAGTCTAGATCTGACCCGGCCCAGGACCCTGGCACTCCCGGCCTGTACCTTAATATTCTGTTTTGTGACAAAGCCACAGAAATGTGAGATACTAACTACAGAATTAGTATAGACTCGTCCATATTTAAAAAGGTCTTGATCGTGGACCCTGGACAGCTTCAGCTACTGTACACATCGCTCTGAGACCAGTAAAGGTTCTGCTGGTTCCATCAGATGTTTCCGTCTTGAACAAGCTCTGGGCAGTTGGCATCACTTTGATAACAGATGCACCTACCTCGTATGACGCGAGTCTACTGACCAGAAAGACCGTGCACTAACAAGTCTGCAGCTTCCTCCAAAGATCCAGAAGATTTGTTTCTGAAACAGAACGGGGAGGTCATGGCATGTTCTATGATGGAATCTTACAATTCAATTCAGGGAAATTTCTATGGAAATAAAGTGTACTAGTATAACAGGTCACAGGTTATACTCTACCCTGACAGTACCCCTACCATTGTCCTTTACTATGCTTACCCTACCCAAACAGCTCAAAACCACCAACGAGAACATAAGAATAGAACATGCTACAAGATGGACATGGGGCAAAACAGACGCGCGAGGTCTAAGACAAACAGGGCACTAACAACTGGAAACAGATAACTACCAAATCAGAACTGAATGCAAAATGCTCTTAAACGGGGTTGTCTCACTACAAAGATTCGCTTTCAGCAAGTAGGGAACAGTAAATGATGCCAAATAGATTGCTTTGTTTATGCTATTTTGTTGAGGAGATAAAAGTGTTTTTATCTGCTCTTACTGCTCTCAGGTTTCTCTAGGTTACTGACCCGCTCTGCCCTGCTCTCCCCTGCTGTTTGTCTGATCTGATAGCAGGGATGACGTCACCACACAGGTTGGCACACAGACCTGCCAGCTACTTGAGAGCTTGAGTGTTATCTGATCTAACAAACAAAGGAGACTAATCACTTTTGCTTGCTTTAGCTCTGAAGCTTCTCTGGACTTTAGATAAACATCTCCTGCTCTCATGTCAGAGTAATTAGCAGAGTTTTGAATACAGCACTAATCAGGTATGCTAATCACCCACAGCCTGACCAGGAAGAGTCAGGAGGCAGGAATGAAAGCTGCTTTTGGTTCTGTGAAACAACCTGGTGAGAAAAACCCTTTAAGATACAATCTCTCAGCTACCAGTATAAACAGCAACCAAACACACAGTGAAACATTACTTAATAGAGGGCAAGCAATCAACCTCTCCTTAATAATCAAGCTCACATGTGCGAATGTTCAGCTGATAGTGCAAAAAGCTGTTTGAGGCAATTGCATAGCAACAGCCTAATCTAATCTAGTAAGCCAGAGAAGAGTAAGAAACGGCAGGAGAATTCTTGCCATCCTTAAAAAAATAGACAATATCCATAGGAGCCAATACAAATGGAAATGGTCTAGAGCAAGGGTGGTCTTGCTAAATAAATGGTCTGTTGAAGAGGTTTTGAGATGACAACCCAAAAAGACAATAGAAGATGGTCTTCTAGGAGGGTGCTCTTAAAAAGGTCCAATATCTATAGAACATAAGAAAATTTAGAAACATCTGGTCTAGATCAGGAATTAGAAGGGGGTAAGGTGCCACAAAGCTGTGGGCACTCTTAAAAGAGAGCCAATATCCATAGGACACAATAAAAGGGGCACACCAATATGTCTGGGATGAATATTAAGGTTTTGTTCATATAGGAAAGGGTAGAGCACACTTAGGGCCACATGTATGAAACGGTTTTGGTCTAAAACTCACTTTTTCCCCATAGGTTTCTATGGGTAAAAAAGTGAGTTTTAGACCCAAACAGTTTCATACATTTGGCCTTTAGTGCAAGCTCATAGCGAGCTGCCCTCAGTAAATGGGTAGATGGCTGTCCTTGTGCTGCTCTCCGCCATTCATATCTATGGGGGTTCTGAATAAAGCCAAGCACGCTTACCTCCGCTATGTTCAGAACTACCATAGTAAAGAACGGGGAAAACTGTGCAAACACGGTGCTCTTGCAGTTCTCTGAGGCCAGCTCGTAGCTCACTACGAGCCCGCCACCAAAGGGAATTTTGCTTCATGGCAGAACCCCTTTAAATGAAAACTCTGACCTAGACCAAGATTTGTAAGGAGTTGGGTGCCACAAAACCTTCAGCCCTGTTTTTCCTAGAAGGGACTTTTTATGGCATAAACCAACTCGAGAAAGAGGCTACATTGTGCTCCATGTGTTTGTGGTATAGGGGTACACAAAAAGGGTTTTACGGGGCTCAAAACTTCCCTTTCATCTGAAAATGTGAATATTGGGCTTGTGTCTCCCATCACAGATACAAGCTTATGGACATAGTCCTATCCTGATTGTTCTCCTTCACATGGACCAGGGGCAGGGGCAAGGCTTCTCAATTATGGCAATGCCTTTATAGGGTGATAGTGAGGGAGCTCTCATCTCTAGGCAGCTCTGTGATGGCCGTATAAAGCCTACAAGGAAAGTGGTCCTAGAGCGTTAGGATGCAACTGGAAATGATCCATGGGCCGCAGTGAGTAACCTCCCTCAGTACAGCACTTCAGAATATGTTGGTGCCATATAGAAATAATGGGAACTGATAACAATCACTGTTCTGGATGACTTCGGCTTGTGGAGTAACTTGTCTCTTGGATGATGCCCACACGTCATCGGAGATGTCTACAATTCCTGCACAGTAAAATATTTATGGCTTTCTGTTTGCTTTTTTGTGCATTCATATGATTTGATATTTGATTTTCTTCAGGAACAAAAACATCTGGGAATTTTAAACCAAACACAAAAAATGAATATTTTTTGGCATCCCCCATTCACTGATGAGCCTCTAACTGACCACCCCTCATCTCTGACTATCTGCAGACAATGAACATCAACCGACTCTCATCCTCCCCTAACTCTGAGGAAACAGAAACTGACCATAAACCAAATCTGACCCTTCATCATTCCCTGACTGATCATGCTGAAGCTCTGACTATCCCCAGACATCGACAATCAAAGAATTGTGACCTCCTCTCATCCTCTCTTGACTCTGACCATCCGCAGGTACTGACCATCAGCCAGCTCCGACCCACTTTCATCTCTCATAATCTCTGGACTCTGACCATTCCAGGAACTGACCATAAACCAAATCTGACCCCGTCAACATCTCTTGACTCTGACCCTCCTGCAACGCTGACCATCTACAGGCACTGTCCATCAGCCAGCTATGGTCCTCTTATCATCCCCTGATGCTGATTATCCCCAATCTCTGACTATCCCCACATTTTGACCATGCTCAAACAGTAACACACAGAGGTTCTATTTCAGGGTCATAGCGTTAAAGGGAATCTCGGAGAACTAGAATCACTAATGGTGTATTTAATGTGACTATGATAAGATGAAGATATATTTTCAAATGAAGATATATTTGCAATCAAAGGAGAAAGAGGGGGCGCAGATCATTAACTTTTGACGTCAGGTAATAAAACAAATGATGTGTGTATGTGACGCTAAGCAACGCAGGTCTGCAGATACTCGTAGGTGACTATAACACAGATAATTACTGTCCTACAGGAGTCTTCTGCCCCCTCCCCAATGTAGTGTGGTAGAGAGTAAAATATTTACTCACCTTTCAATCCAGGAATTCAAAGCAGAGAGATGTACTTGAAACAGATTTGGTGCTTCAGCAAGTTTAGTGCCAACCACACAGCCCCTGAATAAGCTACAGTGTCCCTAGTGCCAGACACCATGCCCCCAGAGTCAGCTGCAGCTCAATTAGTGCCAACCACCATGCCCCCAGAGTCAGTTACAGTGCCCCTATTGCCAGTCACACTGTCCCTAGTGCCAGCCACACTGTCCCCGTAATCAGATACAGGGCCCCTAGTGCCAGCCACAAGGCCTCGCGACTCAGCTACAGTGCCTCTAGTGCCAGCCACAAGGCCTCGCGACTTTGCAAGAGTGCCTTTAGTGCCAGCCACATTGCCCCCAGTCAGCAATAGTTTTTCTAGCGCCAGCCATAATGCCTCCAGAGTCTGCTGCAGCACCCCTTGTGCCAACCACAACACCGCCCGTCAGCGACAGCACCCTTAGTGCCAGCCAGTGTCTCCCAGAATCAACTATATTGGAGTCCTCTATTGCTCCCATAGTGTTAGCCACAAGGCCCACTGAGTCAGCTACAGCTCTCCTACTGCCAGCCACACTGTGCCCAGAATTAACTACAGTGCAAACCACAACGCCCAAAGAATCAGTTACAGTGCCCTTAGTTTCAGCCATAATGCCCCCACTGTCCTGTAATGCTAAAAGTAGTCACAATGCTCCCAAATAGCCAGCTTGCCACTAGAGCAAACCACAAGGCATTCAGAGTCTTCCTCAGGGCACTAAAATTTGCAAAAATGTTCCCAGTTAGCCACATTGTACCAGTGCCAGCCACAGCATACTTAATTTCAACCAAGATATCCCTAGTGTTACCTCCAGGCCTTAGGAGGCGCTGCAGTGCCCCCAAAGATAAAGCCCATAAGATCCATATGACTCCATTGCAGTGTAAGCCAGGATATCTTTTTAAAGGTATCACAACAGATACCGGTGATGTAGCCCCAAAACATGATGTGAATGGGGCCTTATACTTTGAGCTCATCAAGCTGAACTGACCTAAAGTAGGCTTCATAAAGACGAAGTATTGTAAACTAGCTGTGAATAACATCTACCTAGGACCGGCCTTATGTTGATTGGTGCCCAGTCAAGTACCTTCTGTTGGTACCCCTACGTTTATATGGTGTCCTGTCATGCAACGCGTAAATAACTATGCTTTATAGTGCTTATATATTAGCGTTACACACTATAGTGCCAAAAAAGGGCCATGCACTGGTCTGTAAGGACGCTGGTTACAAGACTAGAGAACTTCACCTATACCAGTCACCTTTCCACCTTCAAGTACTCAAATACCCCCAAGACTTTAGTAGAGCCGAATTGGAGCCAATAAAGCAGCCACGGGAAAAAATAATCTGAAGCTCGTATCATACATAATATGAGCAGAGGCACTCACCAACGGATAATGAAACCTGATGGCAAAGCAGACGGTAGCACAATTATTATGTAAGAACAACAAACATGAATAGTGACCAGCAAAAAACAAAATCTGACCCTTACTAGCTTTCCGTGAATCTTTCTGTAGAATTATCCTTAACGCTGACCCTAATACCAGGCACCCTTTCTCCTCTGTGTCCCTAAAAAAAAAAATAACCTTAAAAGGGGTGTCTCACTAAGAAGATCATAGTTTAAAAAGAGGGGACCAAAAATCTAAGCATGTATGTCCTTGGTTACCGTTAGCAAAGTGCTATGGTTTATGAGAACGGGCTGCTTTATTTGTGGTTAGCAACGGTGTTTGAGCCCAGGTTGGATTACGCCCAGCTAAAGCATTACTGGATATCGGCTGAGGGATGTGTCTGCAGAGAGTGAAGATAGTGCTTGCTGGGAGGAGAAACACGCCCCTCCATTTCACAAGCTCTTCTTGGCAACCAGCAGAAAACATTGCCAACTGTTGTAATGAGACAACCCCTTTAAAATAGCAACTGACCCTTACAGGAAGAGGAAGACTAAACACGCCGAGAAACAAACAGAGGCAAAAAAACTGGGATATCACAAATTTGAGATTTTTTCTATTAATACAGAACTAGACAAAAATGATCCAACGAGACTGAACAGTAGCAATAACCAGACAAGAAACATACTCCAAGGTTAAAATGATCTAATAGTAATGACGACACTGCACTCAATGATTGCAGTAACAATCCAAAAGTGTATAAGCTCAGCCGAACTACAGGCTTGAGATAAGTAATATAAGTCCAATCGAAGGTGCTAAGCGGATGTAAAGTGTGCAGCTTCCAATACTTTGAAAGAATTCTGGCACTTACCAATCCATATACAGTACGTCTTCTTTACAGTAACGGGGACATCATAAAATGGAGACAGCAAATAGTCCAACAGCTGTTTTGCCCAAATCACGCTTCATCAAGGCCTTATTTACAAGTTTCCTTCACCCTTTATAAACATATGATCTCAAAAACAGTAACATGTAAGTAAAGGAACGTGAACTTCAATAAGCGGTGGCAAATAAAAATAATATGCTCTTTTTTAAGTGTTCCTATTGGGGGAAGTGAACTAGGTTACATATAAAAATACTCAATAAAAAACACTTACACTATAGACCATTAAAATATTCAAAGAAGTGGGCAGAAAAAAAGCCACAACCGCAGAGTACATATACAACAAACTTTATTTAACATGTAAAGAAATCATGCATTACAAAGCTATAACTGCTTGATTGGATAACATTATAACTTTTCACAAATCAATATGCTCGTGATGAGTGCACTGTCTACATTTGTGATTACCTGTCTGTAAATCCTGACTCAACCAGTTGGAATCTGACCAACATATCCAACATATTGCGACACCATTTACATGATATAATAGATCTCTCCAAAGATAGTTTTAAAATATAGCATCTTCTCCAAGTATATGTAGCTTTTTATAAATAGCTGATTTGACCCATTGTTCATAGGCCTTTGTCTAAATGAAAACACAGAATGGCCGCTCTCCATAATAATAATAATCTTTATTTCTATAGCGCCAACATATTCCGCAGCACTGTACACTATGGAGGGTAACGTACAGACATTACACATTAAAAGTACTTACCAGAGGAGACACAAGGTGTGAGGGCCCTGCTCGCAAGAGCTTACAATTATTGGGTGTAGGGAGGGAAAAGGGGCAAAAAGTGCTAGATTTAAAATGGTCCAGCTTTTGACATAATAGGGGTTGTTTTAATAGAATTCGGATAAAACCTGCCACCCTCAAAAATAAATCTTTTAATTTAAGTGCGAAAATGAGTGAGTGCGTGGGGGGGGGGAGGGGGGGGGTGTTTGCATTGGGGATTCGGGTGGGCCCAGAGTGAGAAGTGTATTTCAGGCCCTTTTAAAGCTATGAGAGTTCTGAGTGTGCCTGTGCCCGGGGGGTGGGCTATTCCAGAGAATGGTCCCGCACGTGTGAATCTTGGAGACGGCAGGGAGGTTGGATGATTGATGAGTGAACCTGTTTCATCAGCAGAGCGGAGAGGGGGGGGTAGGGTGGTGACAGAGATGAGGGAGGAGTGTAGGGGGGGCGTTGTGGAGAGCTTTATGGGGGGTGTGAGTTTTGTTGTACCCTGTATGGATAGGAACCAGTCAGTGAGGACCAGGGTAGAGGTTTTCAGATAGCGGTGGAAAAAAAGACAAGCCGGCGCGCTTCGGACAGATGGAGAGGGGAGGTTTGCACAGGGGAGACCGAAAAGCAGGAGTTACAGTTTTGAGACGAAAATAAATAAGAGCAAAAGGGGAGGTTGAGTTTTTTTCCCAGTGAAAAACGGAGGTTCGGGAGATGTTCTTGAGGGGGAGGGGGGACAGGAGGAGAAAGGGATTGGTTAGGGATGAAGACGATGGAAATCTAGTATAACCCCAAGCAGCGGACCTGCTCCCAGGAGTTATGGGGGTGCCACACACTGGACAGAAAGGGCAGGGTAAGGTTGTTGAGGTTGGTGGGATGATAGAAGTTCGTTTTGTGAGGTTTGTTTAAGATCAGGGGGGAATGATGTCGGACAGCGGCGGCAGTCCTGGTGTTTTGTGCAGAGGGGGTGATGTTCGGGGGAGGTTTAAAATTGGGTGTCACAGGTAGAGATGGTAGGGAAAAACCAATTGTGAGGGTTTGCCCAATGGGGCTGTTAGATTGAGAAGGGGAAGGGGACCAAGCGGATCCCTGGGAACCCGACAGCAAGAGGAAGAGGAGAGGAGGTAGAACCTGCAAAGAGACATAAAGGGAGCGGTTAGAAAGGAAAGATGAGACCCAAAAGGGGGGTGCCCCCCCCCCCCCCCTGGGGCCCAAGGTGTGGGGGAAAATGCTGAGGAGAATTTGGTGTTTCAACAGTGTCAAACGCTGCAGAGGATCCAAAGAAGAACAATGAGTAGTTACCCTGCGTTTTTGCTGTTAGGAGATATTGGAGCTTTAGTTAAAAACAGTTTCCGGGGAGTGTAGGGTGCGGAAACCCTGTTGCGAGGGTCAAGAAGAGATTTTCGGAGAGGATAGCGGTTAGGGAGAGTAGCCCAAGGTTTCCCAGAATTTTTGGAGATGAAGGGAGGTTAGAGACTGGTCGGTAATTATCAGGGCAGGATGGGTCCAGAGGGGCTTTTTCAAAAGGGAGTTTAACGATGTTTAAAAAAAGAGGGGAAAGTCCAGTGGAGAGAGAGAGGAAAAGTTTTGCAGTTATGTGAGAGTGTAGCTGGGAAATAGATGGACAAGGGGGGGGGAATGGGGTCACTAGGCAGGTGGGGGGGCGCGCAGCAGCAGAAGCCTGGACACTTCTTCTTCTGTCGTGGGTCAAGAGTGGAGTAGGCGGGGATGTGGGGGGAGGGACCAGAGGGGGTGTTTGTTTGGGGTTTGGATGAGTGTTTTCCCGGGGATTTTGTCAATTTTCTTTTGAAGGAGTGGCCCGGTCTTCAGCAGGGGTCAGGCCCGGGCCCTGAGCTTTGGCCAAGAAGGGGTGGATGGTGTCAAACGGCTTTTAGGGTTGTTGTGTAAGGTTGGTGAGGGAGGTGAAATATTTTTTTTTTGGCCGAAAAGGGCTTTGATAAGTCTGAGCATAAATTTGTGTGGAAAAAGTCTGCAGGTAGCTTCGACTTCCCCCACGAGCTCCACCCCCTGGAACATCGCTGCAGTGGCGAGTCTGGGCGTTGTGCCATGGCTTGGGTGTTGACTCTGGTGGTGCGGTGTGTGAGTGGTGCCAATGTGTCCAGGGGTGGAAAAAGAGTTTCATTATATTGTTTGGAGCCAGGTCAAAGGGAGGAGAGGGGGGTGATGGGGGCAGTGAGGACTTTTGGCGTTGTGAATTCCTGAGTGTTATGGAGTGGATATTTCGATGGGGACGGGCAGGTGTGTCCAGGATGGGTAGAATTTGTAATGTGAAGGAAAAAGTTTTGATCGAGAGGTGTAAAGGGGAATTATTAAGTTTGAGATGAGGGAAGGTTCAGAAAACCCGTCCAGAGGTTCCCATCCTTTTGGTGGGAGAGTTAGAAACTGCGAGAGGCCAAGAGAAGAGGTTGTGAAAGGATCTGGAGGCGAGGGGGACGGGGTCATAATAGGGATGTTAAAGTCACCCCTGATGAGATGGGTATTTGTGGAGGAAGTGAGGAGCCCGGGGCAAATGATCCCGAAATGGGGGGGGAGCCGGAGGTTGTACACAACCCGGTTGGGGGGAAAAAGGTGAAAAAAAATGAGGGTGTGGACTCAAAGGGGGAAAATGAGTGAGGGTGCAGGGAGGGGACCCGTAAGTGCAGTGTGGGAGGAAGTATGCCAAAAATCCCCCCCGGCGTTTCAGGTTGGGGTGTGGGTGAAGTGTAGGCGCCATAGGTGAGGAGAAAGGGAAAGGGGGTAAATGGCTGGGCCAGTTTCTTGAGGGGGGGTTGGGGAGTTGGAGGAAACAGGTCATGAACAGCAGGAGTTTTTTGCAGGGTTTTGGGGATTTCCCCAAGGCACTTTTTTAAAGGGATGGAAAAAATGTACAGCGAATACAATTGGTTAGCAGGGTTTTTTTGGGGGGGAGGTGGGATGGCAGTAACGGAGGGGGGGCCGGGGTTAGGAGAAATGTCACCGCAGCAAGAGCAGGGAGAAGAAAAGATACAGCAGGTGGTTAAGATGGAGTAAGCGGTTTGTGCAGCAATATGTGAGCAGGTGGTTTGGGTATTTTAAAAGGGAAAAAGGGGGTGTGTTAGAAACAGGGTGAGGGGAAAGGGGCGAGGCGTGATGTGGATAAGATTCTCGGGGCAATAAGGGTGGTAAGCCAGGGGTAGTGGCTGCAAATAGAAACAATAGTGGAGGTGAATGGGTTTTTTTTTTTTTTTTTGTAAACCTGATACTTAAAGAAAAAGGGTTCCTCCTAACCCCCTTCCGGTCTAATTTTGGTTTTTATTTTGATCTTGATTCAGCTCTATCATCATTTTAAAACTGGTTCCTTTTGATAGGTTCATTTTCAAGGTTTACTGACCCCAAATTCAAAAACCCAATAATAATTTATAAATATTTTTTAAAATTAAAAATCCCCCCCCCCCCCCCCCCCCCTAAACCAATGGGGGGGGTTACAAAAAAGCCAGCAGAGGAGAGCTACAGGGGCAGAAAAGTCAGGACTGCAAAATTCAAATAAACACAGGTAATTATACAGGCAGAGATTGGGGGAAATTATGCATTCAACAAACCCAAAAAACAGGAGCAATTATACATATCAGCAGGACAAAAGATGGGAGTGTATCCCCTATTCACAAATTAAATACAGAACAACCAGAGAATTAAAATATACAGCAAGGGGCAAATGATGGGGGGTGGTCCCCTATTCACAATTCAACTACCAGAACACAGCAGAGAAATTATAATAAAGAAAAGACAAATGATGGGGGGTGTAGTCCCTTTCAAATTCAACATAAAAAAAACCGCAAAAAATTTTAAAAAAGCAGAAAAAAATTTATACAAAAATTAAAAAACCCGCCCCGGGAAACAAAAGAAGAAAAAGGGAGGTGTTTAAAAAAAATTCCCCCCCCCCCCCCCCCCCCCCCCTTTAAAATTCCAAACAAAGTAATAAAACATTACTCCCGAACAAGCAGAGCAATTATACATATCGCAGAGACAAAGATGGGAGTGAGTCCACTATTCACAATTCCAAATAAGTGAAGAGTGAAAAAGATCATGTCAGTTGTTTAGGGCTCTGGGGTGCTAAACAATAGTTTGGTTTTATTTCAGAACCTTGATTCAGCTCTATCAAACATTTATATCTGGTTCACTTACAGATATGGTTTATACTCTAATGGCTATACTGACCCCCTACATTGTTCTGTTTACTATTGTAAAACAATTGAACATAAACCCTTTTAATGCTTTTTCCAGGTTTGGGTAAACCCCCACTTTTTTAAATTTTAACAACAATTTTTCTGTCAATATAAAAATTTCCTCATCTATTGATTTTCAAAAACGTAAAAATTTACCAAAAGGGATGATTTTTTAGTGTGCTGAGGGGGATAAAATGTCAAACTTCAATAAAGCATTTGATTGCTGTAGGTTTTCTAAACCCCTGGTACAAGATGTGACCAAACATTAGAAATTCAGTTTGCTTATCCATATTTTTGAATCTATGGATTGATTTTTTGTCCCGTACCCAAAAATTGTAATTAGGTGCTCTTTTTCCCAGCCCACACTATAAACACTATCAGTCCACCATAAATACAAATTTTAGG
>JAODAL010023771.1:55000-61974 GCA_025379985.1 Phyllomedusa bahiana | reverse complement strand
ATTTTTAAAACCCTTTTATGGTGTGGTCCACACCACCACATTAATAGACCTCCTCTTTTGGTCTGTATTACAACACTTGATACATAGGAAGAAATGGGGTTAGTATATTTTATTAAAATATACATTTTTCCTGCATTTGAGCATTTTACAGACAATATTAGCAGTCCTTATGCTTATTTATGCAATCAAACGTATGGGTCACCCTATATCATTAGACGACAGGAATATTTTAACAGTTTGTTTAGTACTTATCGTTCACATATTCCCAGAGGAATGCAACCGTTTATTCCGACATACAGTGGTGGCTAAAAGTATTGGCACCCCTGCAATTCTGTCAGATAAATACCCAGTTCTTCCTGAAAAATGATTGCAATAACAATCATTGGTATTAATTATTTTCATTTAATTTGTCTTCAATGGAAACCAAAAAAAAATTGTCAAAAGCCAAATTGGATATAATTCCACCACAAACATAAAAAAGGGGGGGGACAAAAGTATTGGCACTGTTTGAAAAATTATTGATGCTTCTCTGATTTGTTGTAATTAAACAGCACCTAACTTACCTGTGGCACCTAACAGTGTTTGGCAATAACTAAATAAACACTTTCAGCCAGTTTTGACATGGATTAAATTTGTCAAACCTCTATCCTGTGTCCTGTGGTACCACAATTGACATGGAGAAAAGAAAAAGACCAAAGAACTGTCTGGGGACTTTGAGAATCCAAATTTTGTAGGAAGCAGAGCAATCTCAAGGCTACAAGTCCATCCTCCAAAGACCTGAATGTTCCTGTGTCTACCGTGCGTGTTATCAAGAAGTGTAAAGCCCATGGCACGTGGCTAACCTCCCTAGATGTGGACGGGAAAAAGAAAAATGGACAAGAATTTCAACGCAAGATGTGCGGATGGTGGAAAAAAGAACCTCGACTAACATCCAAACAAGTTCAAGCTGCCCTGCAGTCCGAGGGTACAACAGTGTCAACCCATACTATCCGTGGGCGTCTGAATGAAAAGGGACTGTATGGTAGGATACCCAGGAAGACCCCACTAAGCCAGGCTGGAGTTTTCCAAAAATTACCTGAGAAAGCCTAAAACGTTTTGGAAGAATGTTCTCTTTTCAGATGAGACAAAATTAGAGCTTTTTGGGAAAAGGCATCAACAAAGAGTTTACAGGGAAAAAAAAAGAGGCATTCAAAGAACACGGTCCCTACAGTCAAACATGGCTGAGGTTCCCTCATGTTTTGGGGTTGCTTTGCTGCCTCTGGCACTGGACTGCTTGACCGTGTGCATGGCATTATGAAGTCTGAAGACTACCAAAAAATTTTGCAGCATAATGTAGGGCCCAGTGTGAGAAAGCTAGGTCCCCTCAGAGGTCATGGTCTTCCAGCAGGACAATGACCCAAAACACACTTCAAAAAGCACTAGAAAAGGGTTTTTGAGAGAAAGCACTGAGACTTCCAAAGTGGCCAGCAATGAGTCCAGCCCTGAATTCCATAGAACACCTTGGAGAGATCTCAAAAGGGCAGTTTGGAGAAGGAAACCCTTCAAATCTCAGGACCGGGAAGCAGTTTGCCAAAGAAGAATGGTCTAAAATTCCAGCAGAGCTTTGTAAGAAACTCATTGATGGTACCGGGAGGGGTTGTTCGCAGTTATTTTTGGCTAAAGGTTGTGCTACCAAGTATTAGGCTGGGGGTGCCAATACTTTGTCCACCCATTTTTTTGGAGTTTTGTGTGAAATGATCAATGATTTGATTTTTGTTTCATTCTCTGTTGTGTTTTTTCATTGTAACCAAAATAAATGAATATATTAATACCAAAGAATTTGTGATTGCAATAATTTTCAGGAAGAAACTGAGTATTATCTGACAGAATTGCAGGGACGCCAATACTTTTGGCCACCACTGTAGCACTGTAGAGTGTAGAGCTAAAGATAAAGTGTGACCCATACGTTTGATTGCATAAATAAGCATAAGGACTGCTAATATTGTCTGCAAAATGCTCAAATGTAGGAAAAATTTCTACTTTCTATTTTAAAAAAATATACCAACCACATTTCTTCCTCATTGGTAGATGGATAACTTGTTTGCTTTGTGTTATTTCCGAGATAGGAATAAAATGTCCAAAAAGATAAATATGGCGAAGATTGAAATATCTATAGTAAATTAAAAATATTACAGCTTTATCAAAATCATATTAATATCCACAGCTTAATAAATATGAAAAAGTCACCAGCATACAACCCACTTTGAACCATATAGTAATAACAATCTCTGTACAGCGCTGTGGAATATAATGGTGCTATATAAATTAATAAAATAAATAATAAATGTAATTTGCAAATATTTAGAAAATGAGCCAACACTGTGAGCCACACAAACTTTGACAATTCTGCCAGAATTCTGGTACATTTTATGGCAAAATACTGGTGCACGTATTTTATACTACAACTATAATGCGTTTTAGACAAAAGGGATATGACTTCATTGAAAGAAGCATAGCTTTGTGGAGAGAAACATGTTTAAGTGTGCAACATAGTTCACAAAAAAATGAGTAATTATTGGTACAATTACTTTCACAAACTAAGCTGACTAATAAGAGGTATAAAGTTAGACAAAAATGTTCAGATTTATCATACAGCAGGAGCCACAATGATAAATCTGCTCTTTTTTAAGCAATTAACATCAGCATTTTGGCATAAAAAGTCACACATTTTTGTGCAAGCCTTGTGGGTCCAAAAATACTGAACTGTTTTACATCAAGGTTGCTGATGTTTCAAAAAAAGTGGGTGGGCTTGGAAAAAGGAGTTTTGGTTTTACACAGCCTTACATATTTTCTATAACTTTTGCCAGAAAATAGCATATACTATTCTTGAAATTTACTCCAGGTCATAGGTGCCGTAGATTTTTCTTTCAGGCATACCGACGCTAATGTGCCAAACATAGCTTTAAAATATTTGGTGCATCTTTCTCAGGCAAACTTTTCATTAAGACTGGTGTATTTAACGCCAGGCTATTTAATCCACCCCCCCCCCTCCCCTTTTTCCCCCCTCTAGTTACTTGTCTAAGAATTAGACAGTATTAGTAAATCTTCCCTTAGTTTTTTTACTTGGTGCTCTGACCACTTTGAACTTAGCTTTTAGAAAAAACAGAACTGTTTTTTTTGTATAATACTTATTTAGTTTATCTATTAAGTTTAAATATCTATTTTATTTCTTTCAGAAAGTCCTTTAGGTTCATAAATATAAGTACATACTTCCCATCTGTACGAAGAGGAAAAATTGCTCTTATACACCCTAAAAAAAGGCTATAAAAAGCAATCCTTTTGTTAATAAATTTTCTGTTCAAAAATTTTCCATAACAAAATTTTCAATTGTAGCATTGCTTTCAGCCAAAGGCAAATGAATGATTATAAATAAAATGAGGAGGTTTATGAGAAATTAAATTAGATTTTCACCTTCTTGTGTAAGTTGTGTTTTTGGTTTCAAACAATATTATTAAAAAAAAAAAAGGAGCTGAATGTGCAGTTTGTACTAGATTTTTTTTAAAGGGATAGTGTCCTTGAATGGCATCATTCTACTTGCTACGATAGATGTCAGTTTTTTACATAAAGATAGACTAGGGGAAAAATTTCTGCACGTCAATCACAATATTATGACCACGTCCTACTTTCAACATCAGCGTGGCTCATGAAGAAAGTCACATGTTGTGAGGTTGCTTAGTGAGTATATAATATGTATGATAGGGTGTTGCTCAAACCCCCTTTATTGTCTGAGTAAAAGGGCAAAATTTTTCAAGTTGCAAAAAAAATGATGATTATTGGTTGTGGGGGCCCGGGGGGGCGTTTTCGAACGCCGTTTGTGAAAAAATTTGCATTCCGCTGTGTTGGGGGTGTATCATGGGGATAAAAGGAACCATTGAAATAAAAGGGGGCATGAAAAATGGGAGAGCATAATGGCAAAAGAAACTCGCTTCCCCCCCCGGGCTTAAAGGGGAGACCAAAACATACAGTGAAGCAGTCACCCCAAAATAAGCCAGGACACTACCAGATATGTGTCTAAAACAACAGCTCAGCAAACTCTACTGCATAAGGGGCTCCAAAGCAATGGCTGCTCACTGCACCTCTGTAAACAAAGTTATATTGGCACAAAAGGCTTCGATTTTTACAGCAGTATCAGAATTGAGCCTTCATTGACCTCCAAACAATTTCCTTTTCCAATGAGTCGGGGTTCGGTTTTTTTAAAACCCGGGTTTAACTTTTTGGTTTTCCCGGCAAAGACATCAAGAAAAAAACCCCCCCCAAAATTTTAATTGTTTTTAAAAAAACACAACTGGTGATGACAGCTTTTATGGTTTTGAGAATTTTTTTCCTGGCATTGCCTGGGGCCCACTTATCCACGTGGAATGTATTCTCAATCAATTTGGGTACAAATCCATTCTTACAGGTCAGGGTACAACCAAACCCAAGCAATTGTCTTCCTGGGACAAAGGGAAACTTCCCCAGCAACCAATGTGATATGGTTAAAAAGGGCCCAAACCATTTTTTAAAAGAAGAATGACCAAGATTTTCTAAGGGGTCTACCCAAAGGGCCCCTAATTCCCAGACTTGAACCTAACTAAGCATCTGTGCTTCCACCTCAATTATCTTTTGGGTTTTCAAAGGGAAACCCTCCCTTCCAAAAGGGGGTTTTCGGGTCAGCATGGCTCCAGGGGGCTTGTGCCCGTACCCTTAAAAAAAAGGTTTTTTCAGATTTTTATCTTTTTTTTTAAAATTTAAGAATTTTTTTTTTTAAAAATTGAAGGAAAAAAAAAATACCCGGGTTTTTATTCAATGCAACTTTGGAGACACACCCCAGCAATAACATTGGGAAATATACAGAATGTCTGAAAATTCCATTTAAAATTCATGGTTTTATCCCCCCCCCCCCCCCTCTTTTTGCAAAAAATTTTTTTGGGGCCAATAAATTTTAAACCCCCTTTAAAACCCCGCCGGACCCAAATTTTGGCCTCTCTGACAGAGCCCAAATTTTTAAAAATCGTAAATGGCCCACTTTATTTTGAAATAATTTTTTTGAAAACTTTAACCTATCCAGGGAATTCAGAGATTTTTTTTTCTCGGACACATTTTTGTTTATAAGATAGAAAAAAAAATTTTTGGGCCCAAAAAATGATTTTTTTATTTTTGAAAAATAATCAAATTTATGGTGGAAAAATTGTAAAAAAAAAAACCAAATTCAAACTTAAAAAATTTTTCTGAAAGTAAGACAAAAGTTTTTTCCCTCAAAATATTTAAAAAACTAGAACTAAAAAATGTCTGCTGTAGTTTGGCATAATTTTTTTAAGGGTCTTTTTTTTTTTTAACGAATTAGGGGGTTTAAAAATTTTTAAGTATTAATTTCAAATTTTCAAAAAAAATTTGCAATATACTTTTTTTTGGGGAACAGTCCATTTCTAACGTGATTTTGGGATTGCCCTTTTTAATTTAGATCCCCCCAAAAAATGACCTCATAAAAAACTACAACCCCCCTTTAAAAAGTATTCAAAACAGAAATTTAGAAATTTTAATTAACCCATTGGGTTTTTTCCCACAAAATTTAAAAACAAATTTGGAATTTGAAATTTAAAAAATTTTAAATTTTTTTTTTGCAGATTTTCAAATTTATGCTTTAAATTGCCCAAGAAAAACAGAAAATTTGGATGGGGGAAAATGAAAATTTTAATATTGTTTCCCCAATTTTTCCGTTTCAGAATTCCCAAAATTGGGGCCCTAGTGAAATTATTTGGCTAAACCCAAACAAGCCCCAGAATAGGAGGAGCACCTACTGGACCCCTGGGGCCTAAATTTTAAATTTAAAATTTTATTTAGGGGCCTTTTTCTTTTTGCGGGACCCCCAAAAATTTCCCAAAAAACGTAATAAAAAACCCCTAAAAAGACCCCAAAAAGGAAACTAAAACCCCTTACGGAATATACCCCCAGGGGTGTAGTGGTAATCAAACCCCACGGGCTTTTTCAAAAATTTTTTTTTAGCGTTCGGCCCTAAAAAAAAAAAAAAAAATTTTTTTCCCCAAAAAAATTTTGAAAATTTTAACTAAAAATGTTTAATTTTTAAAAAAGAAATTTTTAAAAAAAGGGCCCCAAAAAAAATTGGTTACGCCAATTTTTTCCCCAATTTCGGCCAATACCCTAAAAATTTTGGGTGTAAATTTGCTGTTTGGGCGAAAGGGCAGGGGGAACAAGGGAGGGTGCTTTTTTGGTTTTTTGGCGCACAGATATTGGGGGGGCCAAATGTCCTTTCCCCAAAGCCCCCAAATTGCAAAAACTTTAAACCCTTTCCCCAGAAGTTGCTCCTTTTTGGGATTAAAACGCCCCTCAGGGATCCCCACCTAAGGGTGTTTTTTTGCATTTTGGGCGCACGGGTTTTTCCGTATTTTTGGTTTTTTAGCATTGGGTAAATGGAAAGGGATGGGGGAAAACGCGGGTTCCCCCCTTGTTTTTGGGGTCTTCATTTTACGAAATCCCCAAAGGGGGAAAAAAATTACGGGATAATTTTACTAGGGGGTGTCAAAACAATTACAATGATAAAATTTTATATATTTTTTTTATTTTTTATTACTTTTACACAATAGAAGCGTTTTTTAAATAAAAATTTTTGCGTTTTTAAGTTGCGTTTTTCTGAAGCCATAGCTTTCTTAATTTTTTGAAAATTGGAGCTGTTTGGGCCCTTTTTTTTTTAAACGAGATATTTTGATGTTTTTATTGATACCTTTTAACGGGGGCATATAAAGCATTAAATCATTTTTTTATTAAGGTTTTTTTTTGAAGTTTTTTTGTACAAAAAACGGAATCCTGGTAGTGTTTTTTTTTTTTTTATTTTTTTCCCAGGGGTTCACTGTGCGGTAAAAAATAAAAGCTAGTTTTTACTCAGCGGGTTTTATACGATTACGGGCGATACCACTTTTGTATATTTTTTAAATTTTTTT
>JAODAL010023771.1:0-52500 GCA_025379985.1 Phyllomedusa bahiana | reverse complement strand
ACAAAGATCATGTCTCAGAATTATGGGGACAGTAAAAAAAAGGGCACTTTTTTTAATTTGGGTTTTGCTTTTCCCTCATCATTTGGGTTTAGCAGATATAAGCTTTTTTTGGTAAATCTGGGGTTCATTTATGCTTTTTGCTGGCGGCCAGGGCCCCCGGGGGGTTTGGGGATCCGGGCAACCTAACACCCCCCTTTCACTTTTTTTTGGGTTTGGCTACATTTCATTCAGCCTTTTGGGGATTTTCCCCTAACAGGAAACCCCCGGGCCCAAACCCCCCTGCACTGTGTTTGGGCTGCCTGCACACTCTGTGTTTACTCCCCTTTTGAGGCTGTTAAAATTATAGTGAAACCAAGGTCTTGCTGCTCAATATACATCTCCCGCTCTGGGTGTTTGATCTGGCAATGACGGGCGGGTTTAAGGGGCTTTTCCCAAAAAGGGTTTTGATTCAGCTCCTCACAGGTCCAGCCCTTAAAAGCTCAACTTTGAAAAAGTGCGTTCGGGTTCCCAGATTTTAATGCAACCCCAAATCCCCCTTTATGATGTCATAAATTTTGTAGTGTAAAACCCTTTGGGGGTTTCAACACAGTCTTTAAACAAGGGGTTTCCTGTGAAAGCCCTATTTGCTTAGTGATCCACTTCTGCAAGAGAGATTTTGGGGATTTTCCCAACCCCATCGGGTTTTTTTTTTTTTTTAATTTTTTTTTTAAAAAAATTTTTAACACATATGTAAAAAAAGAAAATAAAATGGTAGAAAATTTTAAAATTTTATTTATATACACACACAAAGCCCCCCCTATTTTAGGGGTTCTCATTTTCACATTCACCCCAAAGGGCCATTTCCCCAACATAGTGATAAAATTTCCCAATAAAACTCGGGAGGATAACATTATAGGGGGGGCCCTTTTTAAAGTTTTATATTTATCTTTAAATAAGTTTTGAAAAAATTAAATTTAGGTCTTTTCTCCCAAAAGGTGTAAAATTTTTGGGGGGTAAAAAAAAAATCCCCCTGGGGGAACTAGAACTCCAAAAACCCCTTTTCCTTTTGAAAAATTTGGGGCAAAAAACTTTTCCCAAAATGCACCACAATCCCAAGTAGTTAAAGGGTTTTAAAAGCAGGGTCCCCCTCTCAAAGCTGATTGCTTCCCCCCCCATTTTTTTTCCTTTTTACTTTCCATTTGCCCGGGCAATAAAAGAGATCTTTATTTTGAAGCGACTTTGTATTTTGATTAAAGTTTCTCGGGGCCTGTTGTCAGTACAATTTGGGTAAACACCACAAAAAAGTAACAGTTTGCTGGCTTTCAGTGTAATTTGTGTGTAAACTAAGAGATATAACAGGTGCTTGTGGAGCCTGAAGGCTGCAGACATAAGCATGCAGGAGGCTACAGAGCTGTTATATCCAGACAACCTTCTGCTTCTACTGCCTAACCCAGAATGATGATGTCACAGGTCTTCAGTGAGGAGCGACACGCCTCCTGGGAGGAGAGACACGCCTGCTGAGAGGAGAGACACGCCCCTGGATTTCAAACTCAATCTCAGAGAATTAGCAGAACAGCACGAACAGCTCAAACGATAAAACTCCTTTAAGCATCAGGCCTCTTACACTTTTTATTCTTCACAACACTAATTTTTTTAAAATATTTGAGTTGGGCAGTAAGATTTTGAGCATAAAATATATGGTGATTCAAAAAGGAAGGTGTCAGTGATAAAGGCTTGTGATTAAAGTATAATAGAATCAAAGCAAAACTGGCTCAGTTGCCTATAGCAACTAATCACAGCACAGTATTCATTTTCAAGAGTCAGTATTCATTTTCAAGAGTCAGATGTAAATTACAAAATCTTACAAAAATGTCTGCATTGTCAATCACACAGATTACATGTTCTTCAGTAGTTGAAACCAGACAACAAATTAAAATGCCAGGACTGGAAGTGGACCCAGATGGCAGCATAAAACAGAAGATCTCTAATTCAACTGCCAAAAAAGGGTGTGACGCATTGCTACACTGGCACCAGCACAGAGGAAGATGACCCTGATCTCACCCCATTCAAAGAGGAACCATTAAAGGGGTGTTATCGTTTCATTAAATGGTCTTCAGAATAAGGGGACAGTGAAAACAAGCAACTTTGCAATGGGATGTCATTAACAAAGCTGCCTTGTGTTTTTATTTACACTGATATCCAGTGTGGGTCTAATCCCTCCTCCTGGCATTTCACTAGCTGCGAGCTGATTGACATTCTGTACAGCCGCTGGGTCGATTCATGGGCTGTTCAGAATGACTCAGTGTTCGGGGCCGTAGCCGTTTTCTGTATCGACACCTAGCAGAAACAGACTTCAGCAGATTGTACAATGAGAAAACATGACAGTTTTGACCCTGTGCCTAAAATCTCCTGCATTACACACAGTCTGTGCTATTCTTAGAAAGCATGTAATACATCTCCAGCTGTGAGAGGAGATCCAGTGCTCAGATTAGATTGAATGCAGCCTGTGGTATGTATACAGCTTTATTAAAATAAGACTGATAGGGAGAGACACAGTGATATGTGGACTCAGAGGGAGGGGGGGTGGGAGTCTAGGCCAGCAGTGAAGGGGGGATGAATGTTCTCCAGTGGGAGGGAAAGAAACGCCCCTGCATTCACAGAGTTGAGAAGCTCAGAGCAGTGTGAATGAGCTGAAGTAAGGAAGCGATACATCCCCTTTAAGTTGCTGGTAAGTCCAGAGTGGAGTACTTTGACAGCTACATCCCACTGTGCACTCCTCAGCCCGCTCAGAGATGTGGCGCGTGCCATCTTAACACTGGAGTTCTGCCTAGCTCTGGCACAGAGTTACCACAGCCCCTTTCCACCATTGCAGTGACTGCTCTTACAGCCATAGTCAGCCGACAATGGAGCTTAACCAACTACTTTTACTGTCCTCAGGAGATGGACACACGTGGCCAAGATGCAGAGACTCCAAAGATCTACTAGATTCTCAAGCAGAAGGTCTGTGACAAGGCAGGAGGGAGGACACACAGTCCTCAGCACAGAGAGCTTAAGTTGGGTCAGTCATCTCACTATGCTACACTGCCTCACTCTATTTATCCTAGATCACAGTGCTGGACTTATTATATGCTTCTCTGAACCACCCTACCTAGCTACCACCTTGCCTATAATTAGTCCAAACCACTTACCCTCTCCATCACAGTTTCCCTACAACATTTGTAACCCTACCATGCCACCCAAAACTGAAAGTCAATCCAAAGCATAAAAGAAAACACTTGGGACCCCCGCTCCTTAGCGCCTGGTGTGGACCGAACACCCCCAAAGAGATCACCTGAGGAGGATCTGGAGCTGGATAACCAGACAGTTGCTGATACACCCTGGAGATCTTAATCAAACTCAATAGTGGCCGACACCATCCTAGATGACACCCGACCCCTGATGACTGTACATGGTGCACCTAATTGAAAAATATACCTACTAAGAAGGATTTTGAGCCTTTTGTCACAGAAATAAAAGAAACATGCACAGCTGAGATTGTGCAAATAGCAGACAGAATGGATTCCTTGGAAGATACACATGACAACACCTGCCAATTTGTTTTTGAACTCCAACAAAGTACTTCTGCACAAACTCAAAATCTGCAAGAGACTCATAGACACTTGGAAGATATAGATAGGGGCAGTAAAAATAATATCAGAGGGCTTACAAGAAGCAGAGGATACTGAAAACCTGCAGATATAGGTTGATTTGAATGAAAAAGACTGAACTGGATATAATAGGCTGAACTGGATGGACATCTGTCTTTTTTCCGCCTTATAAACTATATAACTATGTAACTATATTGGAGGCCATATTTAACAGCTTACTGGGTTAGTCATTGTATAAACCTATCAAGTTTGACAGAATTCATGGGATTTTAAGACCTAAGTCTCCATCTACACAACTTATCATTTGCTGTTTACATGATTTTTCATCAAAAGAGAGTGGGTTACAAAAAAGGTAGTAATAACCTCATTTAGCCTCAGTAGCTTATACATAATAGAGAAAACTTGGTTGAATGAACGGATTTTGGCAGATATGGACTTACTCTTATGTGTATGGGGATTCTCCCCAGACAGCCGTGACTGATGATGTCAGAAGAAAGAAGGACTGAGCATGCTGATCATTTGGTCTCACAAAAGATAAGCCACCAGAGTTCTTTGGCAGCAACTTATTTGTCCCGCAAGTCCATGTCCCCTTCAACCAAGCCATGCCTACTTTGCCTATCTCAAACACATAATAAATGTGGTGTAAAAAATGCATACCAGTATTTTGCCACAAACTGTGCCAGAATTTTGTGGCAATTTCCATAATAAATGTTACCGATTGTTCTCATACATATTTACAGCAACAACAACCTAGATTATACATATTGCTCAGCAAATATATATATATTTGAGACCTCACTTTGGCCGTCATCCCTGACCGTTCTGGGAGTCTTTAGCTCTTGGATCGCCGCTCTGGTAAACTAATAAGTGGCACACTGACAAAGGCTGTATTTTTAAAACTGGCCTCAGTCAGCTTTACTCAGGCACATCAAATAAATCCACAAAAACAAACAAAATCCTTGGCCATCTAGCCACTCACTACACATAAGTATAGTTTAGCAGTGGTCACGGCCTATCACCAAATACCACAAATCACTTTTACCTATTCTCCTTCCGCGTTCCAGCCTCTCTTAAAGAGCACCTGTCACATAGTTTATGCCCCCCTTGCTGAGGACAGCACAAGCTAGTGACAGACATGTTATTTCCAGCACTGGGTCCCTTATTCTGTAAAATGCTGCAGTTTTATAGTATTTAATGCTCAAATCTGCAGTTTTCAGCCAGAAAAGAGTCATGAAAAGAGTCTGTTTAATACATGACCCGCCCAACTGAGGCTAGCCCCACCCAACTCAAATGATTAACCTATTACTTTGAATAGGTAGAAACATGTGGATAACTGTCAGGTGGGCGGGGCTAGACTTGGGTGGGTGGGGCTAACACCTGCTCATGAATAAGCTGGACTCTTTTCTGGCTGAAAACTGCCAGATTTGAGCATTAAATACTCTAAAACTACTGCACCTTTCAGAATAAGGGACACAGTACTTGAACAGCATATCTGTCACTAGCTTGTGCTGTCCTCGATAAGGAGGGCATAATCTATGTGACTGGTTCTCTTTAAGACTCTGGGATCCAGAACCTCTCTCCAGCTCCATTGTCGAACCAAACTGAAGGTAACAGATCATGACCTTTGTCTTTCTGTAGGACCAGGCTTTTTATAAGCCCCCAAGGACCTGCACCAAGCCTGTCCTGGAACACGGTGAGCAGACACCCACAGACAGGTTGTCTATTTCCGATAAGAGCCGACCTAGAACAGACAAACTTACTATACACAGCTGCCAGCTGCTTACTGCAGCTGACAACATATATGACTGGCTATTGCCGCACCAAGGTCAGGAAACCTTGGTGGTATGCTGCTTGCAGGTATCCTGCTCTGCTCCACCTAGTGACAGAAACATGCGACTGCCTGAAATCGTTCTACCACTATATATATATATATATATATATATATATATATATATATATATATATATCTATAAATTGTAAGCATTCACTTGTGTTCGGCCGCCATCTTCGACCAGCCTGAGAGACACTTTATATCTGGGATCGCCATCTTTTCGTAAGACAGTCAATGGCATCCAGTACACAGGTCACTCCGACACTATATTTCTTCAACCTGACCTCGGCCTACTTTATTCTCCAAGCATTTGACATGCAGGTCAGTGTGCAATAAACATAACATAAACCCTAGGCTTTCTACCCATTAACTCAACGTTCAGAAAATCCCTCTCTATCAGTGGTCTGGGTCTACTACCCGGCCCAACAAACATGTACTCACACAGTACAGTATCGTCCTTGGTACTGGCTTCTCTCAAGCCTTGGGGAAGAACCCAGGAAACTCTCCTGTACAAAAGGCTGCAAGTGTCTGACATGGACTGAGGACCACACTCCGCCTGGTATCCTGAAGTTACAGACTTTTTAACAGGCCCCTAAGACCTGTCCTTGAATCCTGAGTTGGATGAGCAGCTGAGCAGCTCTCCTAATTACCACCTGTGTCATTAACTCATGGTTACCATTGTCAAGCTGCTGGCTTATCTTACTGACAGCCAGCAATTTGGTCACCCATACCTTGCAAATCAGCTGCTGTACAATTAGTGGCAGTAGAATGTGATCTTCTGAGGTCGCTCTTCCTCTATATATATATAAACAAGAATTTTACAATTAGCAGATTAGCAGGTGGCTATTAGATATCAATGAAATGGTGAAATGATATCAGGCACTGTTTACACCGCACGTAGGGAATCTAGAGAAGACATAAGTACAGCTAGTATGGGAATGATACAAAATACAGTTTTTGCCCCTTATAGTCATCAACTCATCTTAGTTACATTGATTTAAAAATGTGAGTCTGAACAAACCGTGAAATGCACCAAACAGGAAGATGCATCAAACACTTGCAGGTTTGCTTATTGGTTAATACTTACCTTGCCACACTGGGGTCATGAATTTGAATCAGACCAGGACCACATCTAAATGGTTTTTGAATAGTTCCACTTCCAGTATTCATCTCACAGGTGCAGTTAGGTTAATGGACTTTTTACGAGATTAGTCCCTAAAGTGTAATCTTTTGTGGGTAGTCGCTAGAACTTCTCTTTATAGACTTTATAGACAATCTTAACCCTGGATGTTCCAGCCCTATATATTCTATTGGCACCATGGTGCATTCAGTATTTAATGAAAGGATAGGCATATATAACAGATAGTCTCTGTGCAAAAAGCAAATAGGCTTATACAGCTCCACACAAACATGTTTTATATCTCTCTAACAATTCACCAGCAATTAGGTGCTATCAAAATTCATTAATCCAAAGGACCATGGCGCAGTACTTATCTTGGTTGCCAGTTTACTGGAGGATTTGCCAGCATGAGCGTAGGACCAAAAAAACTTTGCACCAACATTGTGAGTGTTATATTGCTTAATTAAGGGCAATATTTGGCACCAGATGAGGAAAATGTGCCTGACTACTTTACATTGTATCAAAGTATCATATCTTCAGTGTTGTCCAATGAAAATACATAATACAATATTTAAAAAATGTGAGGGTTGTACTCACACTTGTGATATACTGAAATGGAAGAGGTTAATGTGACAGGGGTGCTTTAAGGTGGGGAAGCATGTTAAAGGGGTTTTCTCAGTACAGGCTTTCGCAGACAAGAGCTGTTTCTCTGTTTCTTACAGCTAAAAATGAAGGGGCTTGTCTCTCCTCCCAGTAGGCATGTCTTCCCTCACTGAAGACTGGGAAGGGAGAGAATGTCACAGTGCTGCAGACCTCCTGCAATGGTTCTCATGCCTGCAGAGCTGTCACCTGCCTCCACAAGCTTCTTGTAACCAGAACACTTGCATTGGTGTAAACAGTTATACATACAGCCTGAATTGATGAAGCAAATGTGAGAAATACAAACTGCTCCCCACTCTGTTATCAGGCAGTAGTTGGAGTGTATAAGGCTGTGTTATATGAGGGAGGGGGAAGAGTGACTCTAGCAGCTAGAGACTCAGTAATTGTCCAGATTAGTCACATAGAACTATCACTGGGAGAGGAGCTCAGACAGCCTTTATTACACAGACACAGACAGCACAGAAACCTGAGGCAGCCAGTTTCAGTTTCATTTTAAACAGCTCAGAGTGGAGTATGCACAGAGAGTGTGGGCAGCCAATCACAGCACAAGGGGCATGTCCCACGCAGGAGGTATGTCCCGACCAGGGCTTAATCAAATATCAGGCAGCCAATCACAGTAAAGTGGACATGGCCCGACCCCAGGCTTCAGACTTAGTTCTACAATTAGTTCTATGATTAGGTAATACAATGATGTAGGTAATACAAATCAGTTGCAAAAGTGCTTGTTTTTACTGTCCCCATCATTACAGATATGATCTATGATCTTTGCAGCGAGAAAACCCCTTTAAGGCCTGCAACCAATCAGTGTCAGGTGAAGGGAGGGGCTGCAGGTCAAGCGTGTTGCTGGTTCAGTTACAGCATTTGGAATCATTCCCTAAACTAGCCTGCAGTGTGGAGGACAGGCTACAGACTTAACATCTGCTTCATTGCTCATAGAAGAAAGAGAGAGAGAGAGGAAGAAAGCAGTGGAAAAGTAGACATGAGAATACAGCAAGTGTCCTGGGAAAGTGGAAGGAGAAGAGAGCAACTATAGGACAGCTTTGGGAACAGTCATGGGAGAGTGAAAGTTGGAGTTGAGGACAAGGAGGCCCGAGTATCTGGCCTAGGGTGCATAATTAGGACAATACCCAACCTGAAACATGACTTCCATTCTATAATTAAGACCTGTAGGAAAGGTGGTGTTGAGGGTTACAATCCAATACGCTTCTCTGTCATGAAGCATGTGTTCTAAATGCCCAACATGTGTTGGTTTCAATATCCTATCAATTCCAAAAATGTTTAGGGAAGCTGTGTTAGAAGTATGACAATCATTAAAATGTTTAGCTACATACGATTTAGTATGTGCAAAAGTGTTGGTAATGTCATTCAGATGTTCCAAGATTTGTGTCTTTAATCTTTTAGTGCAACCAACATAAAGAAGGTTGCATAAAATACATTTAGCTACTTAGATCACAGAAGTTAGTGACTGTTGAATACAAACAATTTTGTTAGAATTAGGATCTTGAAATTTCTGACATGGCAGAGCAAATATGTACATTCTGCATGGATGTGAACCACATCTGAACAACCTCTTATATTGTATCTAAGTGGGGTGAGAAGTGATGGGAGACAAAATGTTGCCTATTGTTTTGGACTTTCTGGACATGATTCTGCATCCATCTTGCAGAACTGCGTCAAGTACATCATTATCTCTCAATAAAGGAAGATATTTTAGAACAACATCCCTAATAGACCCAAATGATGGCTATAATCCAAAACTAGTGTATGTTTATTTGGTGACACCTGACCCTCAGTGGTATGTCTGCTTACACCTTCTGTTGACCTTTTAGACTTGATACTGGATGCTCTTTTTAATGACCAATTGGAACATCCCATAGATTTAAGTCTACAACAGATGTCTTGTACTTCTAATTAGTAGGCTTGTTGTGTAGCCCGTATCATTTCCCCTACTGGAATAGACTTATGTGCATGTTGGGGATGGAAATTATTATTATGCAAGACTGTATTCCCTGAAGTGGGCCTACGGAAGTTTATGTAACTATTTCCTTGCCATGTACACTCAACAAGACTACATCTTGGAACGTGATAGTAGAACAGTCAACCTGATAGGTAAATCTCAGTTTGAACAACTTATCATTGAGATAATTTATAAAGTTTGGTACGGCAGAAACATTGCCCCTCCAAATGAGGAGAAGATCATCAATGTATCTGCCGTACCATTCCACATGACCAAAGAAAGGGTTATCCATAGTGAAAATAAACATCTGTTCCCACCAGCACATCACTAGGTTGGCGAGTGAGGGTGAGCACTTGGCACCCATTGAAACACCTTTAAGCCATAAATAAGTGCATCCATCATAAGAAAAAAGTTATTTGTTATCAAGAACTGTATCAAATCATCTGAACAATTACTAGGACTCTTCAGATGAAAGTCTAGCGCCAGAAGCGCTATGTGATTTAGAATACTAGTATATAGTGATTCCACATCACATCTCAACTAGGTCAGACCATAATGCCATTTTTTATCCCTTAAACTCCTCAAGACATCCATTCTATCCTTTAAATAGCCAGGAACTCCCTGAACTAGGGGCTGTAGCAAAGAATCCAGCCACTGGCACAATCGCTCAGAGAGGGATTTTATCCCTGATACGATTTGCCGCATAAGTGGTGACTGTGTGTTCTTGTGGATTTTTGATAATCCATATAAAATGGGGGTAATAAAATTATTAACCATGATGTAATTAACTTGTTTTGTGATAGACCCCCAAAGCAAGGCCTTCATTGACTAAGTAGAAAAGCTCCTGTATAAATACAGTAGTGGGGTCGGAGTCTTACTTAAGATATTGTGAACCCATCACTCAACAAATCCAACATAGAATGCTTATAATCAGTTTTGTTCATTATGACAACTGTATTCCACTTGTCTGCCATTTTTATGACTATGTCATGATTATTTTTGAGAAAATATAAAGCAGCATTCTGTTCATGTGATCAATTCAGATAATAGGACTTGGAGGGAACAATGTCATAAAGCAATTTTAGATCAAGTTAGATTAAGAATTCAAAGCGACTCATTGCCATAGTCCTAGACTGCAGTGAATAGAATTTAGGGTTGGAGATCTTGAAATGTTCGTCATTATCCATTTGTGTGTCTAGATTTGAATCCACATCAACTAGTTCTTCCAGACATATTAGGGACAACTGCTCTTGAAATGTAAGATCTCAATAATGATTTACACATGATGATCTAGTTGATGAAACTCGTGTAATTTCAGTCTGTCAAAAAATGACATTGTAAAGTTAGATTCCAAATGCACTTATTAATGTCTTTTAGTGTGGGAAAACAGATCAAAATCTTGCTCTAAGGCAAAGTTTAGGCCCAAGGATAACAGCTGAGTATGAGTGGAGTCAAATTCCATATCAGAGAGATTTAACACATCTTGTGTGGAGTTGGGAAGTTCGGACTGTTGTTGTTTCTTGTCTTCATTCTTTGAGTTAAGCCTATGTTTTCTGTCATGTTTTTTGAATTTTTTGAAATTTTGGTATTTTTCATTACTTTTGCATTTTTATAGCAAGATTGGGCTGGTGAAGGCTTGAGAAGTATCTTTGGAAATACCTGTATTTGCATCAGTTGAATCAGAGTCCAAGGAAACTAAAGCTGACATTTATTTTAGTGATTTACGGCAGGTATTATTTCTGGGTCTGAGCCATAGGATAGACCTAGGGGTGTTACGTTCAGACACCCTATGACCCCATTCATACACCTGATCTTGGGTTTCATCGAATGTATCACTCTGAAATTTAATTTTCTGTACCTCCATGATTGATTCCTCCATTTTGGGTACATTATGCTGGATATACTATAGATCTGTTTCAAGAAGGATATGTCCTTAAATGCTTGTATATCACTTTCGGTTTGCTTTACATCTGTAGGTATTTCTTACAATTTACTTTCCTCAAATATGGTAATCATTCCAATCAATTGTGGGGAACAAATGGAAAGGATTTGGTTCCACTTACAAACAAATTCTACAGAGCAGACAGTGGTAGGGATCTTCTTCAAACAGAGACCACGGTTTCATATCCTTTTGTGTATAATTCCTTAGGGTGATCAATGTGTACAATTGCATGCATGCAAACAAAGTAATTGGTATCAATTTTCTAGCAAGCGGTGCCTTGACATCATAAGGGCATCTAGAGTCACGGGGCAGAACAAGAGTGGCAGGTAAAAAACCTCAATTATTTTACAGTGCAAGATGGGTTATAATGAGTATAGGGGGAGCTAAAAGGCGAAGGTGGAGGTTGAAACCACCTGCAAGTTCTTTTAACTATTATGGGGAGAGGTGTAGTGTAGTGGTGCACCGACGCTTAGTTACTTAACACAACTTCTTTAGGGGTAGATCAGGATTTTACTCATGGCCCTGGAAACTTTGTGAACATTACACTATTTTAGGTCAAAACACTAGGCAGTGGTACAACTCTTCAGCACATGCACACTTTTTATGAGGCACTAAGTTTCAGTCCACCTTTCTTTGCCATACAACCTCCTCAGTACCTTTTTCTTAATTTTTCCCCTCAGGGAGTGAGGCTTAGCCCAAGAGACCTCTCTACAGACTTCTTGTCCATTACCCAGGACCAGCTCTTCAAGCTTACACTCTCCAATGTCCTCTGTGCACCTCTGGGTATCCTCACTTGCCCTTTTTTCTCTCTCTGTCTTCAGGAACGGTGTCCTCTACTGGCCACTGTTCGCCCTCTGTGAGTGGGGTCTCCATTCCAGCCTCCCCTTCTCTTTTCTTTTCAACAGAACTATGCACCTGTCCTAACTCCACAGGACTCTATTTCTTCACATTACTGCTGCATCCCAACACCCCATGCTAACTCACTTCTTAACAGTGTGGCATAGGTACTTCCCTTCAACTCTAAAATTGGCTGCCTATCCCTCACTGTGCCAGCTCCCAGGCAAATCCCTCAGTTGTAACCCATAGCAACCTCCTACCTCGTACTCACAGGGGGCTGTAACCCACAGGGGCTATATATGGTATGCTATAACCTACAGTGGGATATATACAGGGGGGCTATAACCTACAGGGGGCTATATACAAGATATTATAACCTACAGGGGCCTATATACAGGGTGCTATAACCTACAGGAGTCTATATACAGGGGACAATAACCTACAGGGGGGCTTATAACCTCCAGGGGGCTATAACGTACAAGGAACTATACACAGGGGGCTCCATACAGGGGGCCTATACCCTACAGGGGCTATATACATGGGGGCTATAACCTACAAGGACCTGAGCTGGTGTTTGACAACTATGTGGTCTCTATATGGCGGTGTTGTAGGTTATACCTGAGCTGATGTCTGACCACTGTGTGGTCTCTATATGGGGGTGTTGTAGGTTATACCTGAGCTGATGTTTGACCACTATGTGGTCTCTATATGGGGGTGTTGTAGGTTATACCTGAGCTGGTGTCTGACTACTATGTGGTATCTATATGGCGGTGTTGTAGGTTATAATGTGTATATTTATATCTGTGATTTTGTTGGATTGGGGGGCCCAATGCATATCTCTGCCCAGGGACCCTTAATGCTATTAAGATGGCTCTGTCCACTGGATCTCTAAGACCTTAACCTACAGTATTAAAGATGTTTTCTCTCAAAGATTAGCTTTACACATAAAGGGACTGTTAAATGAAGACATTTTCTAAATAAATTGGTCAATAGATTTTACTTTAATCATGAGAAAGAGACAGTTTAGCAGCTCTATGACTGAACAATGGTAACCTGCATACCAGAAAGACCTTTGTTATCTGATTAGCGGGTAGAGCAGGTAGTCCAAGGACAAGGGATTAACTGAGCTCTAAATGAACTAATTAGATTTAGCAAGATTAGCTGCTGATGAAGTAAGGCAAATAGAAGGGTTGAAATATCCAGACTACATGTGCTGTGAGCACTGAAAAGCATTTCTTTATCTGTAAGGGTATGTTCACACAGGGTAATTTCGACATGCATTTCGCCGTATTTGCGCTCTAATACGGGTGAGATGCGCGCCACAATTACGGTAATCCATAGCTCTCATAGAGAACTATGGATTACGCCTCCTCTCATCGCTCGTACAGTACGTTCGGATTGTACGAGCGGGGAGATAAGCGACATGTCAATTACTTGCGGCGAATACGCGACACGAGTAATGAATGTCAATGGGGCCGGCGGGCTGTCACCTCCCCCCCGTGCCGCGGGAGTACGCGCGTATTAGCGCGAGCTCCCGAAACACACGATGTACTGTGGCGCGTACTGTACGCGCCACAGTACATCGTGTGAACATACCCTTATTGTGTTAGAGAAAACAATCTCCTACTCTGTCAGAGTAAGGGCTTGAAGCTAAAATATGCTAATCACTGATGGAGACCCACCCACATCCTGAAGAGACAGAGTGAGTGCAAAACTGCCTGTATACCAGTGAAACAAAATGCTGAGAAAACTTCTTTAAGCAAACTTTGGTACTATTTGGTACTAATATTAGCAAACAAACTAATAAAACTGGCATTTACAAAAATGATAGTACCCTTAACTTAAAGCGATTCTCTCACTACAAAGATTAGTTTTCAACATGTAGAAGCAGGTAATTGAAGACTTTTTCAAATATGTTGCCTTGATTATTCTGCTTTGTTGAGGAGATAAAAGAGATTGTATATGCTCACAGGTAAGCATCTGAGAGCAGGGAGTGACATCAACATAGATCGACACACAAAACTGCCAGCAGCTTCAGAACACAGTGTGATATCTCTGACAAACAAAGGAGGCTAATTACTTTTGTTTTTTTGAACTCTGTAGCTCTCTGTACTTATAGATTAGATCTCCTGCTCTCATGTCAGTGCAATTAGAAGATCTATGGATATGGACGAACGCTAAAACTGCTAAGAAGCACCCACACCACCGGAAGAGACAGGAGGCAGAATCAAAGCGCTTTTCCCTTCTAAAACAGCATGGGAACAACCCCCTTTTTAATATTTTTGAAACCAGCTTTTGGGGCAATCACTGCAAACACATGATTTCCATGACTTTCAATGAGACTTCTACACCTGTTCACAGGTATTTTGGCCCCATCTTCATAAGTAAACGGATCCAGCTGTCTTAGGTGTGAGGATTAGGGGTTAGCGATTGCTTGGCTATCGAATCGAACGATATCGAATATGGCCGCATCGAAAAGGTTTTTTTCGATATGAGCATCGATTATGAGCGATTACCATTAAAGTCATAAAGAGAAAAAAACACCTTCATTATTACACCCAAACAAGGCGGGAGAATTGAAATTAACATCCCCCCAACAGCAAAGGAACATCTACATCTTTTGCAACACACTTAGTTATAAAATCACAGAAAAAAATACAGACCATTCTATCCCTGTCTTTTTACCACCGCATACCCTAAACCTTCATCACCCACAAATTAAAAAGTGCCCGAAGGGATATGATTGAAAAAATGTTTCTTGAACTGGACATTGAATACCCCTGTCCTGGAACGCAGCATGATCCCCAAACCTTGCATGACCCCCAATTTAAAAAGTCGGCCCCAAAAAGATCTTTCAATCCCCCACTTTTAGTTGAAATGTGACACTAACTGTATCTGTCCTGTACTGCAGAATGACCATTAAACCTGTCGCCCACAGTTTAAAAAGAGTGCCATAAAAAAGGAGTCATTCAACCACCATTTTAGTTGTAACTGGAACATATACTGTCCCTGTCCTGGCCACAGTAATGACCATAAAAACCAGGTCTGACCCCAGATTAAAAAGTGCCGGAAAAAGAGGGAGTCCCTTTTCAAACACCTATGTCTTATTGAAACTGGACATTGACTAGAACTGTTCTCTGTTCCACAGCAAGGACCCAGGCCGGAGTTTACATTGGTGCGTGAAGCCCAGGCTGCGTCCGTGCATATATTTAACACCAGTTAATAATTCCTGCTGACGACAGCAACAAAACCTGTCGCGTGCTGAAGCTGAGTGCGGAACGGAAGAAGAGAACTCCCAGCCTTCCTCAGTACACATCAAGAACTGTACGCTTGCCCCTCACGTATGTGCGGACCATATTGAGCTTCACTTGGAAATACTGGTTGTTCTAACGCACCTGTTACACCCAGTGCCGTTTTGCTTGGCATTCTTTTCTCATTTATACTCAACGTGCGGGATGAATGTCTCTGAATACTTTGTTCTCTTCCGTGCTCCATACACCATGTCCTCTGAAACAACCTACATCTGGGACAAGTTTTCCTTACCTTTCCCTTGACAATTCTCAAGGGGAAATTATTTTTACCAGCTATTTTGTACATCAAGTATTATTTTAAGATAGTTTTAATTCTAGAAAACACAATTTTAAAAAGGAAGAATCCCACCATGTCTTTGTTTCTTCTCTTGCTTTTTTTCATTGTATTAAATGGTTGGTCTCAATCAGGATTGATAGCTTGTTAAATGACTTGCAAAAAACAAGTCATTTTGCAATATGTGTCCATTAACATGGTCCTACCTATTCCTGTTTGCTGACAGCACCATCACATCCATAGAGAGCCACTCTTGACAATTGTAAGGAACAAATGTCTTGTTAGAAACAACATTTTTTAGAATTAAGTATACCTGTAGTATAGCTGCATTGTCACAGCAAAATTCCCCCAAAAATTCAAAACAATACCCATGAGCCTCTTTTGACAAACGTGAAGAACAAATGTCTATAGAAAGCAACATTTTTTAGAATAAGACCTGATATATTCTGCCATTTCAAAGCAAAATGAGCCCCCAACAATTCAAAGCAAGACCCTTGATCCACTTTGGGTCAATTGTGAAGAAGAAGAATGTCTGTTAGAAACAACATTTTTTTTATAATAGGAACCTGTTTAATTGCTGCATTTTCAAAAGCAGCATGACCCAAAGAATTATAACAAATACTTCACAGCCACTGTTTAAAAAAAGTTGTGGTAATGGATGAAAGTCACTTAGAAGCCACATTTCTGTCTCCAAAGTACCATGATTAATGCTGTATCTCACAGCTAAATGACCCCGAAAAAATTATAAATAGGACTTCTCTACCACTGATAAAAATTGTGAGGGAGAAATGCACTTAGAACCACATTTCGTTTCCAACAAGGAACCATGATTATTGCTGTATCTCACAGCCTACATGACTCCCAAAATAATTATAAATATGACTTCTCAGCGCACTATTCAAAAATTAGTAGGGAGAAATGCCAACTTAGAAGCCACATTTCTGTTCCAAGACCATAGATTATACTATGTATCTCACAGCAACATGACCTACAAACCATTGACAATGCCGAAAGACTTCTTAAGAATAAAATATGCGTAAAATGAATACTGTGATGTGTTATAAACCTTGCTGTCATTGTACAATCTCCTCACAGCAAACAGAACATAAAAGAGGAAAAGTGAATAAAAAAAATTGCAGTAATAAAATGATCAATTAAAGAAAAGTTTCTAGAGTACCATTTCTGTTTAAAATAAAGGTGAAGTAGCCGGGCAACTAATCGGTGACCTCGTGCAATTGGGGCCACATACATTCATCAGTAGATTCCCTTGTGCTGGAGTACAGTCTGTGTGAGAAGATCAAACGATCCACATTATCCTTGGAGTGGAATGCACGGATTGCCGTTTGGTCATTATTGAACTCCATCATTCTCCAGCTGAGCTAAGGTCCGCTCAGAATGACGCTGCTGCTGGGCAGACAACACCTCTAAGGCCGTGACTAGCCAGCTCGGCCATTCGTCCATTTTGAGTACCCAAAGTCTATTGAGGTCCATACAGCATGGCAAAAACCTCCGTTGTTTAGAGACCACGCCATATTCGTGCAGAACCGTTTGATCTTAACTGATCTCTGTGTGTTGGATTTGTGCCCTGCATTGCATGCTTGGTGAGGCGTCTGGTAAGACAAAGATTGGCCAGAAAAGGTCACCCATGAGGCCTTCCGCACCTTGCCATGCTGCCTAGACCAAACTACTGTAGCAGCTACTTGGCTCTCTACTGGCTGTCACACAGTCCGACATTATCTGTTTTCCGACCAGGAGAAAAGTGGGGGAAACGGTGAATCAACGCAACAGATGTCCCAGTTGATCAATCACAAGGTTATCCATTACCTGCATTTAATACTCTCTATTTGGGTGGGTGAAGGAAAGTGCTGAGTTTTTGTTTTGTACCGTGGAATTCCAGGATGGAGTGGTCCACCCATACCTGGTTGTTTCATTTTGGATGTGCCTTAATGCGAGGATCATTTATGGATGAATGTAGCATCCAAGCACTACATATGTGAGATATGGAAGCCTTGATTTCCCAACCTCTGATCGAGTGGGCACGTAGACAAACTGATCTTCCTCATCTTCCTCCTCCGCCTCAAACTCTGCGCCAACCATCTTCCAAGAGCCGGTACGTCGGTAACATCGATGTCTAGGAATAACCTCCTCCTCCTGCCTCCTCCGCTGCCTCGGCACACTTAAAACACAAGCCCTGACCTTGCCTGGAGTACTCTATGATGCACCAGAAAGCGTGATATGGCCCCACCTTGCACTATGCTCTGGACCCCGAACCACTATCCTAATGAAGACTCGATAAATTGTGAAACTGTCGTCCTTGTGGATTATGACTGATAAAAGGCTCCGTGTCCGCATACTTTGGTCCGTCCCTCCATCCCCGTCGCTGGGCTGACCTGTGTTTCAGAGTCGGTTCCAACGCTCGGTTCCCAGAACTTAACATCCACCGACAGATGCTCATTGCTGACAAGGGCCATTGTCTTGCACTGACCTATTTTGGTGGCTATCTTCAAAAACTGGCAAGGATGGTCAAAGCTCTATTCACCTCCTCCACTACCCACGTGGTACAACACCGCCGAGGTCACGCATCCGCTGCTTGTCAGGCCATGTGTCACTTCGGCCTGCGTAATGTGCATTGTGCGCTGCACAAATTCGCTAAACATTTGGAAGGTGGAATTCCAGCGTGTTGCCACGTCACAATTGAGACGGGTGAATGGGTAGGTCCGAAGCTGAACTCTGTGCAAACGCACCAGCGAACGAACAGGGTGCGAACGGCGTAAGTGCTAACTCAGGACCTCGATGCCCGTACTTCAGCGAGGCAGATCCAGACCCGGGTTAGCTCTTTAGAAATTTCTGGAGACGTCAAGGTTCATGACATGCCTGCCAGGCAAGGGATGGGCTCATACAGCTTACCGATCTTAAGGGCTGGCCTAGCAAGATTTTCCGCCCTTTGAATCGTCACTGAGACCCCCTTGCCTTGCACAAGGTTACTTGTCACCCCAGCCATCGCTTCGAGATCTCGTTTCTTACAGCCGTCCACAGCTCCTGACCATGTGTGCGTGTTACGGTCTCCAAGGCAAGATTAATTTCAACTACAGCCTTATGTTCTGGGCACGTGATGCCACCAAGAGGACCTTGGGGAAAGAGCCCTGCACCATCCCTGTGGTTTTTGAAGACGTGTCCCGATCCAGAGAGCCACCGTCAAACCCGCCAAGTACATCCACCCAGCTCACCCAGAGAGGCTGTCACAGAGATATAGCGGGCCTTGGCCGTGCTTACTAGTCCAAGGGTCGTGGTGAGATGGACTTTTCCCGCCGACAGATTGGCAAGACCTCCGAACTGCTCTTTGAAATTTTAGATGACACGTGGCTGGCCAGGGCAGGGATACGACTTTTCTGGCAAAGACATGCCCCTGCTCGCATCTGAATTTTGGGGCAGGCGAGGGCCATGACATGTCGAAATCCCAATCTGTGTCCACGCATAATGCAAGGCAACCAGTTTCCGAAGGCCAAAAGCCTGGCAATTGCCGACATTCAGGCTGTTTGGCTTTAGATGTGTTTGGGTTTAAAGTGTTTCTCGCTCCCAACACCTGGAAACAAGGCTGAGCTGCTAGGACTGGCCGCGGTACGGCGTGCAGGACGTCAAACTGCGGAAAGGAGAAGGGTTAGGAATGGTCCTCTGGTGGTGTCTTGGATGGTATCACTGTCGCGAACGCTGTAGGCACTGAAGCGAGAGCTGACCCTGATCATGACTCGTGAGTTAGACATGGGCAGTCTGAGGAACTCATTATGGTGTGAGGCTGGAGGATGGAGATGCGGAGGACAGAGCGAGGTGTGATAGTGGTTGGAGGGCCCGGCTGTCGGTCTGGGGCCCTTTTATGGCCAAGATGTTCCCTCCATTTCAACTGCAATGAGCATTTGCCTGGCATGTTACTAGACATGTGGTAGGTGGGTTTAACCACTTAATGTTTCTTGCCTCTACTTATGCATTTTTCTAGGGCAAATGGTCGGCATATTAAAAAACATCGCATGGGGTGAATCAGAGGCGTTCTCATAGAAGGGCCCATGCTTGAGCAGGTCCTGGAGCCTTTGACAGGCGTGATACAGTCGAGGAGCGGGGTTTGGCGCTGACCGTGGCTGAGGCGGTAATCAAATCAGCGAGCTTCTGCGACTGCGCCCTCGTCCCCTTTTTTGTGGCTGGTACCCTATTGGACACCTACCCTCCATCGTTCTCCTCCTCGTCACCACTGATGAAGCCGCTCTGCGAAGCAAATTCTGCGGAAAAGACCAGATAGGATCCGCAATGTCGTCATCATCATCATTCATCAACACAGTGACTTGTCTCCTGGACTTTCTCAATCCAGAAGCTGCGTGGGCTACAAGCAACGGGGCACGCAAAGGAGCGTTGCCGACCGCCCGGAATTTTTCCGATTGACTTGGCATCTTCACCTCCTCTGATGCATCAGAAAACTGTGGGCGACAGAGCAGACTAAATCATCCTCTTGATCTTTTAACATGCCTGCTGACCCCAACCGCATTTTGTCAACAAAAGGATCTTCAGACAAAGGTCATATGCCACAGTGGTGTGTACACGAGTTGACTCATTTGGGCAGCGTCATGTTGGAGCGGATGAGCTGATGTAAACGCTGATGACAGACATTTAGGTGGCCTGTGACTAGCGATTGACCGAAGGTAATGACGCTAGAAGCAGGATTTGCAATAACCACTGAAGGACAATTTGGGCGACGATGTCGTCTACTTGAGAATTCACAAGGGCCCTGACCCAGCGTTGACAGGCCTACGATCCTTTCAACTGACATCCGCAGCATGCAAGTAGTCGCCAGCACTGGAAGCTAGCACATCCTACTCTCGTACCTCTACCTCCATTTTCTACCCCCTCTTTTGCTTGCTACTCACCTGCAATTCGCTCCATGTTTCAGAATATAAATAAATGTGAGAGGTAGGAATAGATTTTTGGAAAGTCTTCTTATTAAAAGACGCAAATTCACACAGCAGTCTCAAATACCGTCTAATCAAAACCAAATGCTGGAGTCAAATTTAACCTGCAAGGTGTCATCAACAAATCCTGGACTTGGGCAAAAGTCCAAAAAACATCTATATGTTTGATGTTTGGTATAATAACGTATTTTTGCACATTTCAATTACCTTGTGAAATAAAGAATTGCTGCTTTTAAGAATTACGTAGATCGCTGTGCTTGCGTCAAATGTGACAATGCTGGGGTTTGCAAAAGTCAAAAAACACGAAACTGTTTATGTTTTGAAATAGATAAACGTAATTTTTTGCACCTTTCAATTCACCTGTGAGGTAATAAAGAATTGTGCTGTTTTAAGATTTTACGTAAGCTGCGTCAATGCACATGCAGGCGGTGCAAAAAATCATAAAACACTAACCTGTTATGTTTTGGTATAATAAAACGTATTTTGCACTTTCATTCACCTGTGGTGAATATAGAAATGCACTGTTTAAAAGATTTACGTAGATGCTTGCGTCAATAAAAAATGCCTGGGTGCGTCAAAAGTCAAAAAACACGTAACTAGTTTTATTTTGGTATAATAAAACGATAATTTTTCACCTTGTCAAATTCACCTGTGGTACTATATAATTGCTGTTTTAAGATTTACTAGATGCAGCTTCAGATGAACATGCTGGAGGTGGCGCAAAATCAAAAAACACGTAACTGTTAAGTTTTGTAAATAAACGTATTTTTGCCACCTTCAATTCACCTGTGGTGAATATATAATTGCTGTTTTAATAATTTACGTAATGCTGCTCAAAGAACAATCCTGGTTGCGTAAAAGTAAAAAAACACGTAACTGTTTTATGTTTTGGTATAATTAACTGTATTTTTTGTGCACCTTTGCAATACACCTGTGTGAATATAGAATTGCTGTTTTAAGATTACGAAGATGCTGTTAGGCGTCAATAGAACAATGCTGGGTTCGCAAAAATTCAATAAAACACGTAACTGTTTTATTGTTATTGGTATAATTAACTATTTTTTGCAACCATTCAATTCACCTGTGATGAATATAGAAAGACTAGTTTTAAGATATCGTAGAAGCTAAAGGTCAATAACAATGCTGGTGCGCAAAAGTCAAAAAAACACGTAACTGTTATGTTTGGTATAATAAACGATATTTATTGCACCTGTTTTCCATTCACCTGTGTATAAATTAAATGCTGTTTATTAATAGATTTTACGTATATTCTGCTTCAATGACCATTGCAGTGAGTGCTAATAAGTCAAAAACACGTAATCAGTTTATTTTTTGATATAATAAACGGTATTTTTTGCACCTTTCAATTTACCTTTAGATGAATAATGAGAATTGCTTTCTTTAAGATTTACTGGAGGGGGTGAGGAGGGTAGATGCTGCATCAATGAACAATGGTGGGTGCCAAAAGTCAAAAAACACGAACTGTTATGTTTTTATGGTAGTAAATAAACTGATTTTTTTGCACCTTATCAATTCACACTGTGGTCATATAGATATGCTGTTATTAAGATTTACTTAGAGCAGCTTCAATGAAACAATGCTGTGGTGAGCAAAGTCACAAAAACACGTAACTGATATAGTTATGATATAATTAACGTATTTTCTATGGTCACATTCAATTCACAGTGGTGAATATAGAATTGCTGTTCTTAAGATTATACGTAGAATGGCTGGCGTCAATGAAACAATGAAGGTGCGCAAATAGTCAAAAACACGTAAACTTGTTATTTTTGGTTATAGATAAACGATATTTTGATGCACCTTTCATTCAACAGTGGTGAATATTGAATTGCTGTTTTAAGATTTACGTACATGCTTCGTCAATGAACAATGCTGGTAGTGCAAAAGACAAAAACAACGTAACGATTATGTTTTTGGATATAATAAACTGTATTTTTTGCACCTTTCAATTCACCTGTGAGTGAAAATAGAATTGTCTTGTTTTAAGATTTACGAGATGCTGGCGTCAATGTGAACAAAGCGTAGGTGTCAAAAGTCAAAAGACACGTAACAGTTTTGTGTTTTGTATAATACACGGTAATTTTTGCACGCTCTTGTCGAATTCACCTGTGGTGAATATAGAATTGCTGTTTTAAAGTGCGACTACGTAATGTCTGCGTCAATGAACAATGCTGGTGTGCAAAAGTCAAAAACACGTAACAAGTAATGTTTTGATTATAATAAACGGAATTTTTTGTGGCACCTTTCAATTCCAACCTGTGGTGAATATATGAAATGCTGTTTTAAGATTTACATAGGATGCTCGCGTCAATAAACATGCTGGTTGCGCAAAAGTCAAAAAACACGTAACGTTTTAATTTTGTGTATAATAAACGATATTTTTGGCACCGTTTCAATTCACCTGTGGTGAACTATAGAATTGACTGTGTTTTAAGATTTCCGTAGAAGCTTTAGCGTCAATGAACAATGCATGGGTGCGCAATAATCAAATAAACTCGTAACTGGTTATGTTTTGGTATAATAAACGGTATTTTTTGCACCTTTCAATCACCCAGTGGTGAATATAGAATTGCATGTTTTTTAAGATTTACGTAGATGTTGCGTCAATGAACAATGGCTGAGTGTCTCAAAAAGTCAAAAAACAACTTAAACTGTTATGTTTTGGTATCATAAACGATAATTTTTTGCAACCTTTATATTCACCTGTGGTGAATATAGAATTGCGTTTAAGATTTACATAGATGCTGCGTCAATGAACAATGCTGGTGCGCAAAAGAAAAAAAACACGTAACATGATATGTTTTTGGTTTAATAAACTGTATTTTTTTGCACCTTTCAATTCACCCTGTGTTGAATATAGAATTGCTGTTTTTTAAGATTTACGAAGATGCTGGGTCGTCCATGACATTGCTGGGTGCGCAAAAGTCAAAAAACGACGTAACTGTTATGTTTGTGTGTATAATAAACAATATTTTTGCACCTTTCAAATTAGCACCCTGTGGAGTGAATATATATAATTAATTGCTGTTTTAAGATTTACTTAGATTCTAGCGTTCAATGAACATTGCTGGGGTGTGCAAAAAGTCCAAAAAAACACGTAACTGTTAAGTTTGAATGATTAATCAAACGTTATTATTTTTGGCACCATCTCAATTTCACCTGTGTGTGAATATAGAATTGCGCTGGATTTTTAATCTCCGTAGATGCTGCGTCAATGCGAACATCTGGGGTGTGCAAAAGTCAAAAAACACGTAACTGTAATGTTTTGAATATAATAAATGTATATTTTATGCACTATTTCAATGTGCACGTCTTGTGGTGGAATATAGAATTTAGCTGTTTTAAGATTTACGTAGAGCAGCTTCAATGAACAATGCTGGGTGGGGCAAAAGTCAAAAAACACGTAACGTGTTAATTTTTTGGTAAAATAAACGGTATTTTTTTGCACCTTATCATTCACCTTTGGTAATATAGAATTGCTGTTTTAAGAATTTACGTAGATGCTGCGTCAGATGAACAATGCTGGTGGTGCAAAATCAAAAAAACACGTACTGGTTTATGTTATACATAAACTGTAATTTATTGTACCCTATTCAAATACACCTTGGAGAATATAAGAATGGCTGTTTTAAGAATTTACGAAGAGCGCGTCAATGAACAATGCTAGGGTTCGCAAAAGTCAGAAAACACTTAACTTTTTATGTTTTTTAAATTATAAACGTGTGTTTTTTGCACCTTCAATATCACCTGTGTGAATATAGAATTGCTGTTTTAATGATTTACGTAGATGTTGCGTCAATGAACACTGCTGGGTGCGCAAAAGTCAAAAAAACACGTAACTGTTTTATGTTTTTGGTATAATAAACGGTAATTGTTTTAGCACCTCTTCTCAATTCACCGTGTGAATATAAATTGCTGTTTTAAGATTTACGTATGAAGCTGTATCTCTGCTTCCAATGAACAAAGTGCTGGGTGTGCAAAAGATCTAAAAAAAAACACTGTAACTGTTTTGTTTTTGAGATATAATAAATCGGTATTTTTTGCACCTTTCATTTCCATCAGTTGTGAATATAAATTGCTTTTAGTTTTATAAGAATTACGTAGATGCAGCGTACAATGAACGAATGCTGGGTGCGCAAGGAAGTCAAAAAACACGTAACTTGGTTATCATTTTGGTATAATAAACGTATTTTTTGCGACCTTTCAATTTCACTCTTGTGTGATTAAGAATTGCTGTTTAAGATTTACGTAGATGCTGCATGCAAAGAACAATGCTGGGTGCGCAAAATCAAAAACACGTAACTGTTATTTTTGGTATAAAAAACGTATTTTTTTGTTGCACCTTTCAATCACCTGTGTGAATATAGAATTGTCTGTTTTTAATGATTTACGTCGATGTCAGCGGTCAATGAACAATCTGGTGCGCAAAAGTCATAAAACACGAAACTGTTATGAATTTTGGTATAATAAACGGTATTTTTTGCACCTTCAATATCACCTGTGGTAATATAGAATTGCATGCTGTTTTAAGATTTACTAGATGCTGCTCGAATGAACAATGCAGGGGTGCGCAAAAGTCAAAAAACACGTAACTCATTATGTTTAGTTAATTAAACGGATAATTTTTTTGCACCTTTTCAATTTCACCTGTGGGTGAATATAGAATGCTATATATTTAAGAATTTACGTAGGAATGCGCGTCAATTGAAGCAATGCTGTGGTGAGCACAAGTCAAAAAACAACGTAACTGTTAATTTTTGATATAAAAATGTGTATTTTTTGCACCTTTCAATTCCACCTAGTGAAAATAGAATTGAGCTGTTTCAGATTGTTTACGTAAGAAGCTTTGGTCGTACCAATGTAACAATGCTGTGTTCGCAAGAAGTCAAAAAACACGTAACTGTTATTGTTTTGGTATAATCAACGATATTTTTGCACCTTTCAATTCACCTGTGGTGAATATAGAATTGCTTTTTAAATTTACTGTAGAATCTGCGTCCCATGGAACAATGCTGTGGTGTGCAAAAGTCAAAAAGAAGCACGTAACTGTTTATGTTTTTGATACAATAAACGGTATTTTTTTGCACCTTTCAATTCAACCTGTGGTGAATATAAATGGCTGTATTAAGATTTACGTAGATGCTAGCGTCATGAACAATGCATGGGTGCGCAAAAGTCAAAATACACGTGAACAGTTATGTTATTTGGTATAATAAACTATATTTCTTCCCCTTTCAATTCACCTTGGGTGAATATATAATGCTGATTTAAGATTTTCGAAGATCTCGGCGTCAATTAACAATGCTGTGTGTGCAAAAGTCAAAAAACATGTAACTGTTATGTTTTGATTAATAAATGGTATTTTTCTTGCTCCCTTTCAATTCACCTGTGTGAATATAGAATTGCTGTTTTAAGAGTTTACGTAGAAGCTCGCGGTCAATGAACAATGCTGGTCTGCCTCAAAAGGTCAAAAAAAACGTAACACCTTATGTTTTGGAATACAAAAACTGATAATTTTTGCACCTTTTCAATTCACCTGTGGTGAATATAAATTGCGAATTTTTTAAGGATTTAACGTAGAAGCTGCGTCATTGAACATATGCATGGGTGTGCAAAAGTCAAAAACACGTAACTGTTATGTTTTTGATATAATAAATGGTATTTTTTTGTGCACCTTTCAATTCACTGTGGTGAATATAGAAATTGCTTGTTTATATGATTACGTAGATGCTTTTGTCGTCAATGAACAATGCTGGTGCGCAAAAGTCAAAAACACGTAACAGTTATGTACTGGTATAATAAACAGATATTTTTTGCACCTTTTTCGTTTCACCTGTGGTGAATTATAGAATTGCTGTTTTAAAGATTTTACGTATATGCTTGCGTCAATAACAATGCTGGTGTGCAGAAAGTCAAAGAAACACGTAACTGTGATGTTTTCTACACCTACACGTTATTTTTTGGCAACAACAACCTGTGTCTGAATACAAGATTGCTGTATTGTAATTTAACTGCAAGGTGGATATATCAACAGTCACAGGTTAATGGGTAAAATTGAAAATGAACACCTATCTGAAATTTTATACTGATAATAAAAGTGGAGTTTTGCAGCTAACAAAGAGACCTGCAGTTACTAGAAATGATGTGTATCCAAATATAAGTTCCGGCTGCCCAATATCCAGGAAATATTTCAATACAAAACTGTTAATAATAAAGATATTCCACTACAATGTCTACACTAAGTCTTGGGTGAACTTTATCCAGTGTTCTTTATAGACAGAGCTTGTCTGTGTTCGCCAAAGCCCCCCCCCCCCCCCCGCTCCCACCGGCGTTAAATTTTACAGCGGTAGATGCTGCTTAAAATTTTCTCTAGCTAACTACATAAAATCTTCAAATCTCTAATCTAACTAAATTGGAAGGATCACAGCTAATAGAGAGGTTTCTCTGTGCAGAATAGACTTTTTTCGCTGAGCTGTTTGGCCACGGGCAGAGCGCAGGGTCTATCCCTATGAAAACGCTGAGAGACACTGAGGCTGAAACAGGAAACGCTGTTCTATGTAAAACGAGGTCATGTGATTTTTCCAGCCAATCGCAACCATACAAATCCCAGTCATGACGTTGCACACACATCTCACCCTGCTCTATTCTGTAATCTGATTTGCTGGCCGCCAAAATTACAGGAAGCGCCGAAAAAGGCGCGATCTTAATAGATGATGCTCAGATTTTAACCTTAATTATCGCATGATCTGGAAATTTCGATCACCATAAAAACCTTGCCGATTTCAACTTTGTCGATAAAAATCGCTCAACACTAGTGAGGATACATACTGCATGTTTCAGATTCTTTCACAGAAGTTCAATAGAATTTAGATCAGGGCTCAATAAAGGCCAATTCAAATAGTCTGATACTTGGCTTTAAGACATTTTTGGATGTTTTAAGCTGTGTGTTGTGGATTATTATCCTATTGGAGGACCCATGACCTGTAACTAAGGCCAAGCTTTCTGACAGTGGGTAGCAGACTTCACTCCAGAATGTCTTTATTGTCTTGGGATTTCATTGTGCCCTGCACAGTTTCAAGACATCCTATGCCAAAGCAGCCCCAAAATGTAACTCAATCTACTCCATGTTTCACAGTAGGTACAATGCTTTTTTCTTTTTATGTTTCATTTTTGTATCTGTGAACATAGAGCTGATGTGACTTGCCGAGAAGCTCCAGTTTTGTTTCATCTGTCCATAGGAAATTCTCCCAGAAGAGATATGTGTTAATGACTGTACTCTGTATAAGCAAATGATATCCTTAAAGAGTATATGAGTTGAGTATCAGGGTTTTACTTATTTGTTTCAATTCTGAACCAAGACTTGTATTATGATGTTTTAAATATGTCATTAATCATTGCTGTAATATTTGGGGTGCTGACTTCTGCATCTCATCTTATTAACATACTGTGTGGTGTCTATTTTTCTTATCTAAGGTCCAAACTGCATTTATCAGTAGTAGAGATGGGCGAATTTCCTGAAATTTGGTTTGTTCACTTCGCCGAATTTCTTGGCAGATGACTGCCGCCGCTCTTAGAATCGCTTCACTCTAAAAGTCCCTGGGCACTTAAGAGGGCAAAACTGACCAAAAAACTGAAGGGGGAATGTAGCCTGATAAAGTCATGGCAACGACTCTGGAAAAAAACAAGCTGAAGGCTCAGGTGGCAACATCAGTGCAGAGTGTGGAGGTGACGGCGGCAGCCACAGCAGCATGAGGTCAGAGAGTGGCACAATGACATTCTGGAGGGGGCAAAAAACAAAGGGTAGGCCAAAGAGTGGCACAATGACACAGTGGGGAGTTGACGGCATAAACAGCACAGCAGCATGAGGTCAAAAAAGTGGCACAATGACAATTTTAGAGGTGGCAAAAACAGGAGTAGGGCCCCAGAGTGGCACAATGACACAGTGTGTAGGTCACGGCAGCAACCACAGCAGCAGCATGAGGGGCAGACAGTGGCACAATGACAGAGTTTTGTAAGTCACGGCATCAGCCACAGCAGCAGCATGAGGTCAGACAGTGGCCCAATGACAGTGTGTAGGTCACGGCAGCAGCCACAGCAGCAGCATGAGGTCAGACAGTGGCAAAAATGACATTCTGGAGGTGGCAAAAGCAGGAGTAGGCCACAGAGTGGGGCAATGACACAAATGTGTAGGTTTACGGCAGCAGCCATAGCAGCAGCATGAGGTCAGACAGTGGCACAATGACAGTGTGTAGGGTCACGGCAACAGCCACAGCAGCAGCTTGAGGTCAGACTGTGGCACGATGACAGAGTGTGTAGGTCACGGCATCAGCCACAGCAGCAGCATGAGGTCAGACAGTGGCACAATGACAGAGTGGAGGTGGTTGGCAATACCAGTCCTTGGTAAAGATGGTTGGTGGCAGATGGAGAAACTGTCAGCAGATGTGTGGCATCAGGCGGGTGGCGGCATCAGAATATGGGAGGCAGGTAGTTTGAACCCAGACTCATTTCCCCACAGTTTTGGGTGAGGCGTCTGGCTGATGTAGTCTGACGCCTAAGGCATTGGTGTGTGGAAATCCTGGCCGATCCCGCCTGATTCATCTTGACAAAGGTCAGTCATTCCACATTTCCATGGACAAGCGGGTTCTCCTTGGGGCCCCGCCGCACTGAACACCGCTCTGATCCCACACTACTGGCCGGGCGGGGACAGCTTCTCTACTGCAAACTCGGCAAGTTGCGGCCACACATCCAGTTTGGCTGCCCGGTAGTCCGCGGATCTTCTAACTGGGGTGGCAGAGTGCTTTCCAAGTAGGCCCACCCCCTTTGGTTCAGGGTCTGCTCCAGGCCCTGCTGCTGCTGCTGGCGACTGCCCTCCTCACTAAGCGGGTAAAGGGAAAGCTGCTCATCAGTGACTCCAGACTTAGGTTGCTGTGATGGAGCTGGTACTGCCCCGCCCCCCCCCCACTTCCCCGGCAGCCGCGGCAGCAGTATGTGAGCGCTGAAGAACCCCCCGGCCAGACCTGTCAGAGGAGGGACGATGCCGCACATGGGCAGCGGCCAAATGACTACGGAGGATTTCCCTACAGTATTTGAGTTTGTCCTCCCTCTCAATAGCTGGGAAAAAGGCTCCCATTTTGGACCGGTAGCGAGGGTCCAATAGGGTGGAGACCCAGAAGTCACCCCTCTGCCGGATGCTGACTATTCGGCTGTCACTAGCCAGGCAAATCGCATTGCTGCGGCATCTGCAAGTGCTCGAGGGGCTCCTGCCTCCATCTCCACGTATACTCCCACAGTGCTTGCAGGGATCTGCTCGTTTCCATTCCTTTCCTCCTCAGCTGCCCCTGCTCCTCTCTCTTGTCACCTGGTAGAAATCCACTCATTCACCAGACATGCTTCTGCCAATGTCCTCCTCTCTCCTCCTCCATTTCAGTCCCCACCGGACTCATGTGCCACGAGTGAGTCGCACGTCTCCAGTCCCTGCACGACAGTTTTTAGCATCTGTTCCAGGACTTGAGCGTGAATGCGTTATCCTCCCTTAGTCCTGGGACTGACAAATAACGTGGCCCTCGAATGGCATCTCACAACCGCGGGTCAGAAATTGAGCTGCACTGGTTTGACATCAAAGTTAACAGGGGAGTACCCCTTCGCCTGGATCTAAAAAATCGATGGCCTTCTGGTTTATAGGGCCCAAAACATGTAGGCTGGTAAACTGGCTGCATATCAGAGTGTGTTGGGGGAGGCCCGTTCCGCCCTGCAAACGGGAGGGTTTCCGGGGTTTGTAGGAATGGATGAAGTGCATGCACAGTTTCCCGGCCATTTTCAGAATGTCTGAGATCGGTGGAAGACTTCAGGAACATTTTCACAAACCAGATTGAACACGTGCGCCATGCAGGGCGCATGGATCATCCCTCCTCAGTGCAGCGCGGACACCATGTTCCTCCATTGTCCGTCACCATTGGTTCCGATTTGCAGTTGGCGCGGAGAAAGCCACAAATCGATTTCTTGCTGCATGACGCGGAGCAGTTCCTCCCCTGTGTGACTTCGTTCGCCGAGGCAAGCCAGGTGTAGAACTGCGTGACACCACTGTGCCCTACACATGTGGTATGATGGAGCAGTACTTGTGGAGGCTGAGATGGTGGTGGAGGAGGAGGAGGCGGACATTGGCGCAGGAGCCCCAGTTTGACAATGTGGAGGAAAAAGTTGCGTCTCCTGTCCAAGTTGTTGGTGTGCCTGGGCCAGAAGCACATTCACCCAGTGGGCTGTAAAGGACATGTACTGGCCCTGACCGTAGTTACAGCTCCAGACATCCGCGCTGCCGTGCCTTGGAACAAACCGATAAGCTCAAGGACTGGCCCACCTTTTGTTCTACATATTTATGAAGTGCTGGGACTGCCTTTTTGGAAAGAAATTACGGCTTGGAAACTCCCGCTTTTTCCCTGCAGACTCTTTAAACGGCCACCAAAAACCACTTGCCTGGCTTTTTCCGCCACTGCCGGGCCGGCGGGGGGAAGCTCAAACGGCTCCTTTCTTCTTACTGACGGTTGAGAGGGGGGCCCTTTTGGCCTCCCCCCGACTCCCCCATAGTTTCGGTTCCGGCTACATTCCCCTTTATTTTTGATTTGTTTTTTCAATCGGTCTCTGCTTGGTCCCACACCCCGGTTTTTTGGTATGCAGAGGACCCCCCTTTTTACCCTCAAAACCATGGGAATCTCCCCCCCAAGCCACACTCCGGAACACTAACACTTTTGGGCCGCCTACCGCAAGAAGCCCCCCGGGTGAAGTTTAGCTCCAATGGGCTACCTTCCATTTTTCTTTGCCCCGGCCCAAGGGTTAAGGGTGTCCTGACTGCCCTCCTCAAATTGTTTCATTCCCACTTTTAAATGCGCTGATGCCCAAAGACCCACATAGGGGGAGACCCTGGCTGGGAGGGAACCGGATGGGACAGAGGGGGTTGGGGACAGGTGAGGGCCGCTGACCGCTCCGGGCCATGCCAACTAAGGGTTGTGTCTGACGTTCCCCCCGACTCTTGGCTGGGGTTGTCAATGTCATCTGGGAGGAATGTGGATGACCTAGTCAACCAATCAAGAAAACCCTTGGGTTGCTGAACAAACACACGGCCGCTAGATGACGCAGCAGTTGTGGCCTTCACCCAGTGAACCCCCTGCTGCGACCCACCTTGCTGTTGCTGCGACCTGGGCTGGAATGTTTGTGCCTCTGCCACTCGCAGGTGAAGAGCCCGCCACCTCTTGTCGGACATACTGTTTGTTCTAAAATGTACAGACACTGTTTGATGAAGATTCTGTATTGATAAATACACCCCCTGTATTTGACGCCAAATGAACAAGAAACCCCAAGTTTTTAAACCCCTTGGAAAAATAATTGGGGTCCAAAAAATGGGAAAGAAAAAATTAAATTTGGGTAGCCCCCGTTTAAAAACTCTGTGTTTTTTTACTGAAAAAAAAGAAACAAACGGGTTTTAATTTAACCCTTGGTTATAAAATTTATGTTTAAAAGAATTTCTTCTGGGCCCGGGGAAAACAAAGCTTTTTTTACGAGTACAAACCGCAGAAAAAACGCAAAAATTTAAAAACCCCTGGATTTTTAAATTTGGGCCCCAAACAATTGAGCAACCCCCAAACAAATGCTTTGTAGGGGTTTTTACAATGGCGTGTTTTCTACGCTACACAACAAGAAAAAAAATTGAAAATTTAACCTTTGTTTTAAATTAAATTCTATGGGGAAAAATTGAAAATTTTTGGGGGTGAAAAAAAACGGTTTTTTTTTTATCACCACAGCAGAAAAAACAACGTTTAAATTAACCCCGGGAGAAAATTTGCAAAAAAAGGGAAAGCAGCCACAAACTACTAGTTTTTGTAGCGTGTTACAATTACTGTTTTCTACGCTCCCAAAAACAAGGAGAAAAAATTTGTAATTAACCTTCGCTTGTAAATTTAGGGTTTAACGGAAAATTGAAATTTTTTTGGGGGTTTAAAAAAGAGGGTTTTTTCTTGGATTTCCCCCCCACAGCAGAAAACGTTTAAATTAAACCCCTTCTGGATGAAATTTTGCAAAAAAATTTTGAGCAGCCACAAACTACTAGTTTTTGTACGTGTTCCCAATTTGCGTGTTTTTTTTCCGCTACACAACAAGAAAAAAAACATTGAAAATTAAACCCTTCGCGGGATAAACTTTTGCACGGGAAAAATTTTGTAATTTTTGGGGTGAAAAAAAAGGGTTTTTTTGGAGTCACCCCAGCAGCAAAAAACCCGTTTAAAAAAACAGGGGTCGGATGAAAAATTTTGCAAAAGAATTGAGCAGCCAAAAAATTTATAGTTTTGTAGCGTGTTACAATTGGGGTTTTTCCCTTACGCTACACAAAAAGAAAACCCAATTGAAATTTAAACCCCTTCCCCTTTTTGTGAACTAGGGCAACGGGAAAAAAATTGAAAATTTTGGGGGCGGGGAAAAAAAAGGTTTTTTTAAATTTTTGTCACCACATCGGGAAAAAAAAAACCGTTTAAATTAAAAACCCCTGGTTAAAATTGCGCCAAAGAATTGAGCCACCACAAACTACTAGCTTTGTAGTGTGTTACTTTGCGGTTTTTTTTTACCCCAAAACACAACAAAAAAAAAATTGAAAATTAACCTTTGCTTGTAAATTTTTGGGCTACGGGAAAAATGTATATTTTTTTGGGGGTGAAAATAAAACGGTTTCTTGGATCACCACATAAAATTAAAAAACCTTTTAAATTTAAACCCCTGGTTTAAAATTTCCCGCCAAAAAATTTGACCACCACAAACTTCTAGCTTTTTTTACGTTTTACAATGCGGGTTTTTTTTAACGCCCACAAACAAGAGTTTAAAATTGAAATTTAAACCCCTTTGTTTTTTTTGTAATTAGGAACGGGAAAAATTTAAATTTTTTTTTGGGGGGGAAAAATGGGGGTTTCTTGGAGTCACCACATTAAAATAACAAAGTTTAAATTTTAACCCCGGGAGGGAAAATTTTGCCCCCAAAAGAATTGAGAAACCCCAAACTACAGTTTTTGTAGCGTTTACAATGCGGTTTTTTTTTACGCCACACAAAAAGTTTAAAAATTTTTAAATTTAAACCCTTTTGCTTGTAAATTTAAAGGCAAACGGGAAAAAATTAAATAAAATTTTTGGGGGGGTGAAAATGATTTTTTCCCTTGGAGTCCCCCAAAGCTGAAAAAAAAAAGAAAAAATTAACCCCTGGATGAAAATTTGGGCGCCAAAGTTTGACCCACCCCAAAATACTAGCTTTGTAGTGTGTTACTTTTGCGGTGTTTTTTACCCCAAACAAGAGAAAAAAATTTAAAAATTTTAACCCTTTTTGGCTTTAAATTTAACCCTACGGGGAAAAATTTATTTTTTTTTTGGGGGTTAAAAAATGGGGGGTTTCTTGGAGTCCCCACAGCGGGAAAACAACGTTTAATTAACCCCTGGATGTAAATTGCCCAAAAGAATTGAGCCACCCAAAACAAAAAGCTTTGTAGGTTTTAAATGCGTTTTTTTTTAGGCCCCCAAAAACAAGAATAAAATTTTTTTTTAACCTTTGCTTGTAAATTAAAGGCTACGGAAAAAAAGTAAAATTTTTTCCCGGTGAAAATGAGGGGTTTCTTGGAGCCCACCACCCCCGGGAAAAAAATTGCAAAATTTTAACCCCCGGGATGAAAAATTGCCCCCCCCCCAAAAAAAATTGAGCCACCACAAATATAGTTTTGTGCGTTTTACAATGGGGTTTTTTTTAAACGCCACACAAAAAGAGATAAAATTTTTTTAAACCCCTTTGCTTGTGAATTAGGCTAGGGGAAAAAGGGATATTTTTTGGGGTTAAAGGACGGTTTTTTCTTGGATACCACAGCTGAAAAAAAACCGTTAAAAAAACCCCTGGATTTAAATTTGGGCGCCAAAGGGAAATTGACAGCCAAAAATGAAGTGGTATTTGTATTGTAAAAACGCTTTTTTCTTTAAATGAATACAACAGGAACTGGCTTAGACCCCCCTTGGATATTCAATGTGCTTGAGCAAAATAGGATTTAAATGTATATGCAGCTGCAGTGGACGCACACTGGATTTCAGATCCAATACCCCAAAAAATTAGAAATAGAACTTAAGAAAGCATCTCTGAGACAAGCTGAGACACCCCACAAAAATCGCTGTATAAAAATCAGTTCTTCAGTAAGAATCAGCCGCGGCAGCACCTTCCCTGATCAGTACATTGAGAGGAGTGGGAGCTCCCAGCGTCGCGCCCGGACTATATAGTGCGGTGACGTCACAAATCCCCTGGTCTCCCGATTGGCTTCACTCTGCACATGTCATGCAGGCTATGCCCTTCTTCCTCCCAGAGTTCTTTGCCCCATGTAACACCATGTGCTCGCAGCCATTTTATCAATGAAAAGCACACTTCAAATTTACCCGAATACCCCAAACTTCGACTTCGTTCAGAACCGAATTTTCCCTGAAATTCTAAATGAATTCCACTTCGTTAGAATCAATTCGCCCATCTCTAATCAGTAGGTGTCAAGGTCAACCAGTTTGCTATGATTTTTATTTACAGTTGATGCCATGATCTATATTTTTAATTGAGGTCAACAGGTAATAAATCAAAAATTGCACTGCTCACAAAAAGTTAGGGATATTTGGCTTTTGGTTGAAATTTCAGGATGAACATAAAATTGCTTTAAATCTTAAATTAACTAAATGGACCATCTCTTAAATTTAGATTACACGTGTCCAACTGTTCAATGTTTTAGAACTTTTTGCACAGCTTGCTGATCTCTAACAAGGAGATCAATAGTACAATTCACAACAGGTGTTTGATTCCTAAATCGCCCAATAAATTTGGGATTTAAACAGTCCTCCTCATCATGCTGTTCACATTTTGACATTATGAGATCAACACAACACCTTACAATTGATCAGCAGTACCTTGCAGAATGCTCTCAGAAGGAAGTGGCCTCTGAGCCTAGAGTGTCACAGAGTGTCATCAGCAAGTTGCAACAGAGATATAGAGAAACTGGAAGAGTCACAGAAAGGCAAAGAAGTGGATACCCTTTGGCTACATCACACACTGATAACCGCTTCATTGTAAACAATGCCCTGCAGAACCGGATGGCAAATGCCACACAACTCCAGGCACATTTGAGGGAGGTGAGAGGCAACCAAGTGTCACGTCAGACCATTCATAACTGTTTACATCAGCATGGTCTACCTGTTAGACAAACTGACCACACCACCAGACACAGCATCATCATCTTGCATGGGCCAGGGAGCATCTATGTTGGACGTGGGACCAGTGGTCCTAATTGCTATTCAGTGATGAAAGTGGATTCACTTTGAGCAGAAATGATGGCCACCAAGAATGCTAGAGACATCAAAGAGCCAGGTGAGGAATCGGTCAAGTACACTTGCCGGTCATTTAGCACGCAGACCACGTTGATGTAAATGGTTGCGAATTGCCTGACGTGGCACTTGGTTGTCTCTCACCTCCCTTAAACGTGCCTGGAGTTGTGCGACATTCATCATCCGGTTCTGCAGGACATTGCTTACAATGAAGCGGTCATCAGTGTGTGATGTAGCCAAAGGATGTCCACTTCTTTGTTTTTCTATGACTCTTCTAGTTTCTTTGTAACTCTGTTGCAACCTGCTGATGACTCTCTGTGACACTTGTAAGGTCTTGTCGTGGTCTCATGATGTCAAAATGTGAACAGCATGGTGAGGAGGACTGTTTAATTCTTAATTCAAATTGATCCCCTAAATTTATTGGGTGATTCAGGGATCAAACACCTGATGTAGAGGAAAATATGCCCAAACCTGAACCTAAGTTCAAACTTGTCATTTTTACCTTTTCGGTGTTTTATAGCCTGTGTGAAATCTTCCTTGCTACATTCACTCAATCAAGCAAGAAATTCATGATCCATTAATAATAAAATATGCAACTGAAAAGAATTGCTGACAAGGGCTGCATTTGGAGCGTGGTAAATTTATACTTAGAGCAAAATAATCAGCAAAAACATTTAAAGTAATGTTGACCTTACTCAATAACAAGCAAACAGCATGCAGATTTGCAGTAATAAATATTTAATCTTTGACAAAATAGCCGTTCTTTTTAGATTTAATCAGAATTTTAAGTAATCAGATCTAATTTCTTTAACATCTAAGTTTACAGAATCACATCAATTTGCTAATTAGATCAGAAAAGATTGATGTGATGCTTATGATAACTGAAGAAGAAAGTTGCACAGCAGTATCTGCACACAGCACAAATTGGACTGTTCATTCAAGACTAATGAAGTGACAAACACTGTTAAGTTGTTAATGATAATCATGCGAAAAGAAAAAGAGCAAAAAGGTCCCTTGCTGAAAACAATGGAAGGTACAGTTAATTTGCTGCTTGTATACTTCTTTTTAATGAATTGTGTAGGTTCCGCATAGCTACAGACAGAGCTGTCAGCATTGCCTTGGCCTCAAGACCAGATACTGAAATAATTGTCACTCACTGATAAAAAGAAAAGAACTCCTAGACAGGTGTCAGAGGTGTCCAGTATGTTCTGAATGTATTATTTTTCTTATGAAATATGTTTAGGAAACCTTAGGACACATGACATGGCATCCATAGAAGTCTGGTGAACCTAAATGTGTGCCTCTCTTGTCCTACAAAGTTTTTTTCTGTTGGATTAATTAATGCATTGCAAATATTTATGTGATGGTAGAAAAGACAAAAAAGGAAATATGCAGTGCTACAGTTCTGTAGTATTGCACCATTAGGACATTGTGTATTATTGTACAAGTCTCATGTACAGAGCTTTGCCACAAGATTGGGACCCGAAAGATAATCTGTGGCTATTCCTTATAAATCTGTTTGAGTAAACCCTTTTTATCCATGTAAAACAACAATTCTGGAGCATCTACTATTATAACTGTGTGCACTGTTCCAATGTAACTACTTCTAGAAATGTATTACTGAATCTGTCAGTTGGGTGTTACCAGTTGGTGCGGAAGGGAAACACCCTTTGAAAACTGGAATGGTGACACCCGTTTGACAGATTCAGCAATGCATTTCTCGAATGAAGAACAGTACAACAGAGAGTTATAAGAGAATATGATTAAAGATGGACGAATTGATTCTAACGAAGTGGACTTCGTTTAGAATTTCAGGAAAACTTCGGTTCTGAACGAAGTCGAAGTTTGAGGGACTTTGAGGGAACGAAGCATGCTTTTGATTGATAAAATGGCTGCGAGCACATGGCATTACATGGGGCAAAGAACTCTGGGAGGAAGAAGGGCATAGCCTGCATGACATGTGCAGAGATGAAGCCAATCAGAGACCGGCAGGATTCTGTGACGTCACCGCACTATATAAGTCCGGGCGCGACGCTGGGAGCCCATACCGCTCTCACTGTACTGAGTAGGGAAGGTGCTGCCGCGGCTGCTTATGATAGCTAATACTAAAGAACTCATTTTTATACAGCGATTTTTTGGGGGGTGTCACAGCTTGTCTCAGAGACTGCTTCTCTTACATTCTAATTCTGATTTTGTGAGGTATTGAAATTAAAGTCCCGTGTGCGTCCAATGCAGCTGCATATACATTTTAATGCTATCTGCTCACAGCACATTGAATATCCAAGGGTTATCTAAGCCTGTTCCTACTGTATTCATTTAAAGAAACAGTTTTTTTTACAATCCAAATACCACTTAATTTTTGGTTGCTCATTTATTTTGTGCAATTTAGATCCAGGGGTTAATTAAGCGTTGTTCTGCTGTTGTGGTCACTAAAAGAAACGTTCTTTTTCACCGCCAAAAAGGAAATTTTGCCTGTAGCATAATTCGCAACTGAAGGTTAATTACAAGTTTTTCTGTTGTTCTGCACCGTAAAATACACTCCATTTTAACACTCCACAAAGCTGGTAATTTTTGGTTGCTCATTTCTTTTGCGCAATTTAGATCCAGGGGTTAATTAAGCGTTGTTCTGCTGTTGTGGTCACTAAAAGAAACATTCTTTTTCACCGCCAAAAAAGAAATTTTGCCTGTAGCATAATTCACAACCGAAGGTTAATTACAAGTTTTTCTGTTGTTGTGTACCGTAAAATACACGCCATTTTAACATGCTACAAAGCTGGTAATTTTTGGTTGCTCATTTCTTTTGCGCAATTTAGATCCAGGGGTTAATTAAGCGTTGTTCTGCTGTTGTGGTCACTAAAAGAAACGTTCTTTTTCACCTCCAAAGAAGAAATTTTGCCTGTATCATAATTCATATCCAAAGGTTAATTAAGCCTGTTTGAGCTTTTATATTCAGTAAAATACACAGTGTTTTTAAACGGCACATACAAGTCAATTTTTCCTGCCCATTTGTGGAGCGCAATTTATATCCAAGGGTTACCCAAGCTTCTTAGTGGGTTCATTTGGAGTCAAATACAGGTTGTGTATTTATCATATACAGATATCTTAACAAACAGTGTCTGTACATTTTAGAACAAACAGTATGTCAGACAGAGAGGTGGCCGGCTCTTCACCTGCGAGTGGCAGTGCACAAACATTCCTGGAGCAGGCCCAGGTCGCAGCACAGCAAGGGGACGTCGCAGCAGGGGTCACTCGGTGAGGCCACAACTGCCGCTGTCATCTAGCGGCCGTGTGTTGTTCAGCAACCCAATGGTTCTTGATTGGTTGACTAGGTCATCCACTTCCTACCAGATGACATCTGACAACCCCAGCCAAGAGTCGGTGGGAACGTCAGACACAACCCTTAGTTGGCATGACCCAGGAGTGGGTCAGCGGCCCTCACCTGTCCTCAACCCGCCTCTGTCCCATCTGGTTCCCTCAGCCATAGATCTACTATGTGGTCTGGGCTCAGCACCACTATACAGCCAGGATGAACAATTTGAGGAGGGCAGTCAGCAGCTACTTGGCAGCGAAGAAATGGGGCCAATATCCCCTGCATCTTGCAGTAGGCGGCAAAGTATAGATGTGGAGAGTGGCATGGGAGGTCATGTTGTGAGGGGTCAGCCTCTGCATACCAAGACTGGTGATGAGGACAGCAGTGACGATGAAACACAAATCGATGATGATGTAGCCGACCGCACTTGGGAGCCGGGTGAAGCAAGGGCTTCATCATCGTCAGGAGAAGAGGGCGTCAGCTTGCGCATCAGGCAGCGGTGCAGCCAGCAAGTGGGTTGTGTGGCTGTGAGTCAGCAGGGGAGAAGCAGTGTGAGGTCGGGAGCCAAGCGGCCACGGTGTACAAAACCCGCTTCGCAGGTCAAGAAAGTAACGGCACAGGGGCTCAGCGAGGCAGTGGCGGCAGTAGTCACTCAGTGCGGAGCGTTGGCGGTAAAATCAGCTACTCGGCGGTGTGGCAGTTCTTTGCTAAGACACTGGAGGAGCCGAATATTGGTATATGTAGAATATGTGGGCAGAAAGTGAAGTGTGGCCATGGAGATAACGTTGGCACCACGGCCCTACGTCAACAAATGCAGCGTCATCATCCGGTGGCCTGGGAGAAACGTGGCTCAGATGTGGTGGTCCATTCTGCCGCCGCAACAACAGCAGCAGAAGCCCAGTGGCATGCATGCCATTGCAGCCAGTCAAGGCTCCAACACCTCTGCAGAAGGGATCTTTTTCTCTTTGCCATCATCTCCCTGTCCAGATGCTCCTGCTCCTCGCTACTCATGGCACCAGCAGTCGTTCAGCGAGGCGATTGCAAAGAGACAACAGTATGCGTCCAACCATCCTAAGGTGCAGAAGCTGAAAGTGCTCCTTTCCAAGTTGTTGGTACTGCAGTCCCTCCCTTTCCAAATAGTGGACTCTGCACCGGTCCGAGAGCCAATGGCTTGTGCCGAGCCGAGATGGAGAGTTCCAAGCCGTAATTTCTTTTCCAAAAAGGCAGTACCAGCACTTCATAAATATGTAGAACAGAAGGTGGGACAGTCCTTGAGCTTATCGGTTTGTTCCAAGGTGCACGGCAGCACGGACGTCTGGAGCTGTAACTACGGTCAGGGCCAGTACATGTCCTTTACGGCCCACTGGGTGAATGTGCTTCTGGCCCAGGCACACCAACAACTTGGACAGGAGACGCCGCTTTCTCCTCCACGTTGTCAAACTGCGGCTCCTGCGCCAATGTCCGCCTTGTCCTCCTCCACCACCACCATCATCTCTGCCTCCACAAGTACTGCTCCATCATACCACATGTGTAGGGCACAGCGGTGTCACGCAGTTCTACACCTGGCTTGCCTCGGCGAACGAAGTCACACAGGGGAGAAACTGCTCCGCGTCATGCAGCAAGAAATCGATGTGTGGCTTTCTCCGCGCCAACTGCAAATCGGAACCATGGTGATGGACAATGGGAGGAACATGGTGTCCGCGCTGCACCAGAGAGGGATGGTCCATGCGCCCTGCATGGCGCATGTGTTCAATCTGGTTGTGAAAAGGTTCCTGAAGTCTTCCACCGATCTTCAGAAGATTCTGAAAATGGCCAGGAAACTGTGCATGCACTTCATCCATTCCTACAAAGCCAGGAACACCCTCCTCGAGTTGCAGCGGCAGAACAGCCTCCCCCAACACACTCTGATATGCGATGTTTCCACCCGTTGGAATTCCAGCCTGCACATGTTGGACCGACTGTATGAACAGAGAAAGGCCATTAACGTTTTTTTTGATGATCCAGGCGGACAGGGTACTCCCCTGTGTAACTTTGATGTCAGCCAGTGGCAGCTCATGCGTGACACCTGCCGTTTGTTGAGGCCATTCGAGGAGGCCACGTTATTTGTCAGTCGCCAGAATTACGGGATGAATAACGTCATTCCACTGCTTCATGTCCTGGAACAGATGCTGAAAAATCTGTCTGGGCAGGGGACTGGAGACGTGGCGACCACATCTCGCGGCCACATGAGTCCAGTGGGGACTGAAATGGAGGAGGAGGACATTGGAGCAGAAGCATTGTCTGGTGAAATGAGTGGATTTTCTACCCAGGTGACAAGAGAGGAGGAGCAGGAGCAGCTGGAGGAGGTAGATGGAGATGAGGAAGATGAGGCAGATGACCCGCAAGCACCGTGGCAGTATACAGTGGAGATGGAGGCAGGGAGCCCCTCGGAGTCACTTGTGCAGATGGCCCGCAGCATGCTGATTTGCCTGGCTAGTGACAGCCGAATAATCAGCATCCGGCAGAGGGATGACTTCTGGCTCTCCACCCTATTGGACCCTCGCTACCGGTCCAAAATGGGAGCCTTTTTCCCAGCTGCTGAGAGGGAGGACAAACTCAAATACTATAGGGAAATCCTCCGTAGTCAGTTGGCCGCTGCCTAAGTGCGGCATCGGCCCTCCTCTGACAGGTCTGAGCGAGGGGTTCTTCAGCGCTCACGTACTACTGCAGCGGCTGCTGGGGGAAGTTGGGGGGGTAGGAGCAGTACCAGCTCCATCAGCAGCAACCTAAGTCTGGAGTCACTGATGAGCAGCTTCCTTCACCCGCCTAGTGAGGAGGGCAGTCGCCAGCAGCAGCAGCAGCAGCAGGACCTGGAGCAGACCCTGAACCAACAGGTGGTGGCCTACTTGGACAGCACTCTGCCACCCCAGTTAGAAGATCCGCTGGACTACTGGGCAGCCAAACTGGATGTGTGGCCGCAACTTACCGAGATTGCAGTGGAGAAGCTGTCCTGCCGGCCGTAGTGTGGCATCAGAGCGGGTGTTCAGTGTGGCGGGGGCCATCGGTACACCAAGGAGAACGCGCTTGTCCACGGGAAATGTGGAATGACTGACCTTTGTCAAGATGAATCAGGCGTGGATCGGCCAGGATTTCCACACACCAATGCCTTAGGCGTCAGACTACATCAGCCATGACGCCTCACCCACACTGTGAGAAATGAGTCTGGGTTCAAACTACCTGCTAAGCCACTATTCTGATGCCGCCACCCGCCTGATGCCACACATCTGCTTGCAGTTTCTCCATCTGCCACTAACTATCTGTCCCCGGGACTGGTATTGCCACCCCCCTCCACACTCTGTCATTGTGCCACTGTCTGACCTCATGCTGCTGCTGCTGCTGCTGTGGCTGCTGCCGTGCCCTCCACACTGTGTCATTGTGCCACTCTGTGGCCTACTCCTCTTTTTGCCACCTCCAGAAGGTCATTGTGCCACTGCCTGACCTCATGCTGCTGCTGTGGCTTCTGCCGTCACCTCCACTCTCTGTCATTGTGCCACTCTGTGGCCTACTACTGTTTTGCCACCTCCACAATGTCATTGTGCCACTGTCTGCCCTCATGCTGATGCTGGGGGTGCTCCCTTTTTTGCCCTCCCCCCACTGGGTCATTGTCCCACGTCTGAAGTCTTGTGCTGTTTTAACCTCCACCCCTTTTTCTTTGTGCCACTCTGGGGCCCCTACTATTTGTTTTCCCCCTCCATTTTTGTCTTGTCCCACTGTTGCCTAAATTTTGGCCTTTGTGGGCGCCGGGTGACCTCCACACTCTTTATTGTCCCACTCCTCTGTGGGGCCTTCCTAAACCCCCCCCCCCCTGTTTTTGCCACTCCAAAATTGTTTTGGTCCCACTCGGGGGACCTAAAGTGTGCTGTGGCTGTGCCGAAACCTAACACTGTTTCATTTTGCTAACTTGGGGTACCCCTCTTTTTTGAACCTCTGAATTTTTATTGTCCCACCCCTCGGGATTTAGGCTCTGTGGCTGCTTCCGTCCCCCCATACTTTTTTCCCCTGTTTTTGGGCAACTTGAGCTCTCAGTTTTTTTTTTTTTTCCAGCTTTCGCTGCCTTGACTTTATCAGGTAAAATTCCCCGCTTCGGGTTTTTTGGCCCATTTTTTTGCCCTCTTAAGGGGCCCAGGGAATTTTTTTAGTAAAGCGATTTTTTAAGAGCAGCGGCAGTCATATGCATGTCATACTAAAACAAACATTGTTTAAAGCCCAAAAACCAAAGTCCCTCTGATTTTTAAAGTTTGGCACAACATTCACAAAACCCTGGGGGCTTGTGCGGGCCTGGAAATAGTTTTTTTTTTAACGCGTTTCGCCCCCAAAAGTAATTGGGACCAAAAAACAAATTTTTTTGGGGAAAATTCCCCCAAAAGTCACGAATAAAATTTTTTTTGGAGAATTTGGCCCACCCTCAAAATTTTATGATCAAATTTGTTAGTCAGGAGATGTCAAGGTTAAAAAAGATTAAAAAATATTCCAAAAACAGCGGACAAAAACTTCTATGATGCCCTAATGGATGTAATGATTTTTTTTCAAATTTTTTTTACGGAAAAAGCCCAAAATTCTGGGTAACAATTTGTCTTTAAACAGCAATAATAAACATGTCTGTCTCACAAAGGTACATAAAAAATAAAAATCTTTTTTAGTTGAAAAATTTTTCCCATAAAATAAAAGGGGTGTCAAAAAATTTTTTATTTCTTATGTTTAAAATGGAGTAGGGAAAATTTTAAAAATTTTTTTCCAGGTTGGTGTTGACTCTTTAGTACTCAAAACAGGCAGGCCCAAAACCAATTGCCTGCGGGTTTAAAATTTTAATGATATTGTAATTTTTTTCCCTAGGAGGTGGGGAAAAATTTTTTCCCAATTTGTGGCCTCATCGGACTTGGAGAAGACAAAAGCCTTTAAAGCGGGTTTTTTAAAAAAGTTCTTCTGGGGATGAAACCCTTTTCCCGATTCTTTTTATTGACAAAACCTGGAGTAAAACTCCTTTCCCATACAAAAACCAATTTAAAATTATTCCCAATTGTTATTTAAACCTTAATCTTATAGACAAAAAGTTATTTGGGGCCCAAAATCAGTTTTATATTTTGAAAAAGTGTACTTTTTTGGTAAATTATTTTTAAATAACACATTTTATATAATCCTGTAAAAAACCCAATTCTCAAAAAAAAATACAACTTTCAGAAAATTTTAAATGACGGGCTAAAGCTTGCAAAATTCGCCCATTTCTTTTACTTTGCGGAATGAACCCTAAAACAGTTTTTTATTTTTTTTTTATCTTTTACCTTAACAAAAATTTTTTATTTTTTTTTTTTTTTTTCAAAAGCCCTTTTAAAAATGGATACAAGCAATACAAAATGGGTGAGCAAAAGTTATGTTCAGTTTAGGTGTACCTTAGTTAATTTCTGCCTTACAACAACCAAAAAAAAGGGGAAGACCAACATAAAAGAATATAATAAAAAAATTACTTTATTTAACAGAAATACGAAAATGTACTCACAAAAGAATAAAAAACCAAAAAAAGAAAAAACATTTTTACAAAAGATACCACACCCAGAAACCCAAAGGGAAAAAAAAATACACGGGGATGGGGGGTAAACAAAACAAAATAGTGTGAAATAAAAAAAAAAATGACAAAAAAGAGATTACAATGATGAAAAAAATTCCAATGATTTTATAGCAAAAAAATGAAAACTTGAAAAAAAATATATTTGTTTAAAAAATATATCCCGAGATGCATCCAGTGGGAAGAGAAAAAATAGTGTCAGCTAGACCCCGGGTGCGGGCCCCCGAGGGCTGACGTTTTTTCAAGGGGGGGGTGGCAAGGGAGGCCCAAGGCAGGATATAAATAACAAAACACTAAAAGTTTGGGGTGGTACAAACCAAAAACGGGCTTATGGAACGAAAAAAAAACGCTTTTCCAAAGACCGGAAGTAGTTCCATTTCCAGTAAAAATTTTTTAAAAAAAAAAACTAGAGTTGGGCAATCGATTCTAACGAAGGGGAAAATTCGTTTAGAATTTCAGGAAAAATTGGGTTGGGAACAAAGGGGGTCGAATTTTTGGGGGGTACTTCGGGGGGGGAACAAAAGTGTGCTTTTGATTGATAAAATGGCGCGAGCACATGGGCTACAGGGGGAAAAACCCACTCGGGGAGAAAAAAGGGGCATACCCCTGCATGACAGTCCCAGAGGTGAAGCCAATCAGAAAACCGGCGGGAAATTTCTGTGACTTCACCGCACATAAAAAGCCCGGGGGCGCAAAGCGGGGGGCCTCAAAATCCTCTCACTGTGTCATCAGGGAAGGTGTTTGCCACGGTGATAGTCTTACTAAAGATTGATTTTTTTTTTAAAGCGTTTTTCTGGGGGGGTTTTTAGTTTGGGTCTCTGGGGACTGTTCTCTTAATGTTTATTTCAAATTTTTTTGGGGGTATTGGATCTGAAATCCAGTTGTTTTCCATCCCGCGGGCATATTCTTTAAAAATTTCCCAAAAGTGGGATTAACCCAATTTTCCGGGTTGTATTCTTTTAAAAGGGAAACACCCGTTTTTACTTTTAAAAATCCCATTTTCTTTTTTGGCTGCTCAATTCTATTGCGCAATTTACATCCGGGGGTTTAAATTTAAAGCTTTTGGTTTTGTTTGGTGTGCGGGACCCAAGAAACCTTCTTTTTCAACGCCAAAGTATAAAAATTTTTTCCTGTGCCAAATTCACAAGCAAAGGTTAATTACAATGTTATCTCTTGTTTTTGTGGCGTGGGAAAAAACGCAATTGAAAAAACGCTCCCAAGCTATAGTTTGTGGGGTTTCAATTCTTTGGAAAAATTTACACCCGGGGGTTAAATTTTAAAACTTTGTTTTGTGGTGTTTGCTGACAAAAATAAAACCGTTTTTTTCAACGCCAAAATTTTTAAAATTTTTCCTTGTAGCCTAATTCTTTGTCCGAAGGTTTTTTTAAAAAAGTTTGTGCTTTACATTTAGTAAAACACCCCGTTTTTTTTAAACAAAACCCCATACAAGTAAATTTTTCCTGGCCATTTTTTGGAGCGCAATTTAACCCAAAGGGGTTTCCCCCAAGCTTTTTAAAGGGGTTCTTTTTGGAGTCAAAAACAGGGTGTATATTTATAATATACAGATATCATTTTTTAAACAGTGTCTGTACATTTTGAACAAAAGTATGTCAGACAGAGAGGGGGCCCGGGCTCTGCCCCTTTCAAAGTGGCTTGGCAAAAAACATTTCCGGGAACGGGGCCCCAAAGGGTCACAGCACAGAAAAGGGGGACGTCGCAGCGGGGTTCATTTCGGGGGAACCCCCAAAAAATCCCGCTGTCATCTAGCGGGCCTTTGTTTTGGGTTCAGCAAAAAAAGGGTTTTCCTGTTTGGTTGACTGGGGTTTCCTCTTTAATCCCAGATGACATTGAAACCCCACCCAAAAGGTCGGGGGGGGAAACCTCAGACAAACCATTGGGGGGGTTTTTGGGCCCGGGGGGGGGTCAGGGCCCCCTCACCTGCCCTCAGCCCCCCTCTGCCCAAACCCGGCCCCTCACCCAGAGATTTCTATGTGGTCGGGGTTCAGCCCCCCTTTTTTATACCCGGGGGATGAACAATTTGGGGGGCCCAGTCAGCGCTATTTGGGCAGCAAAAGAAATGGGGCAATATGCCTGTTTTCTTCCCTTAGGCGGCAAAGTATAGATGGGGAGGGGGGCCAGGGGGAGGATGTTGTGAAAAGGCACCCTGGGTTTTTTCAAAAAAGGGTGATGGGGAAACGCGGGTGGATGAAACACAAATAGATGATGTTTGTAGCCGACCGCATTTGGGGACCCGGGGGGTGGAGGCAAGGGTTTCCCATCATCGTCGGGGAAAAGGGGGGGCATCGGGCTTGCGCTTTCAGGCACCCAGCGCAGCCAGAAGTGGGTCTTTGGGGCCCTTTGAGCCCGCAGGTTTGCAGCAGTGTAAAGGTCGGGGGGCCAACCCGGGCCACGGGGGAAAAAAAACCCGTTTTCGCAGGCCCCAAGAAAGTAGCAGCACCGGGGCCCTCAGTGGGGCAGCGGCGGCGTAAAGTCACTTTCCGGGGGTGGGGGGGGGGGGGGCCGGTAAAAACCCGTACTCGGCAGTGTGGTATTTCTTTGAAAAGACCCCGGAGGGGGGCCGAATATGGGTATATGTAAAATTCTGTGGGCAAAAAGTGAAGCGGGGGCCGGGGAGAAAACGTTGGCACCAGGGCCATGCGTAAAACACATGCAGGGTCAAAAACCCGGGGGCCGGGGAAAGAAACTTTGGCTCAGTTTGGGGTTTGGCCCAATTCCTGCCCCCGAAAGCAACAGCAGAGCAGCAGCGCCCAGTGGCAAAAAAAGCCATTGCACCCCAAAAGTAAAGGGCTCCCCCCCTTGGGGAAAGGGGAAGCTTTTTCCCTTTTTGCCATATCCCCCGGGTCCGATGCTCCTGCCTCCTTCGGGCCCACTCTTTCAGCGAGGCGTTTTGAAAAGAGACAAAAATTTTGGCCCAAAAACCACCCAAAAAGGGGTTGCAGAAGGGGAACCGTGTCCTGCCCAAGTTGTTGGAAATGCAGTCCCCCCCTTTTCCCAAAATGGTGGACTCTGCACCGTTAAGAGAAAATTTAAAATGGTTTTGTTGGCCGAGCCAGATGGAGATTTTCCAAAGCGTAATTTTTTTTTCCAAAAAAAGGCGAGTGACCAGCATTTCATAAATATGTAGAAACGAGGTGGGTCAGCCCTTGAGCTTATCGGTTTTTTCCCAAGGGAAGGGCCCGGACCCGGCGGACTTTTCTGGACCCGTAACAAACGGTCGGGGCCCCGTACATTGCCCTTTTTGGGCCCCCAATGGGTGTTTGGGCTTCCCCAAAGGCACCCCTTTCCAACTTGGACAGGAGACCCCGCTTTCTCCCCCACTTGTAAAATGTGCCCCCTGCCCCAAATGTCCCCCTCCCCCCCTCCTCACCCCCCAAACCACCATCTTGGGTCCACAAGTACTGCTCCGTCATAACCCCCATGTGTAGGGCCCCAGCGGTGTCACGCAGTTCTACCCCCTGGCTTGCCTCGGCGAAAAGAAAAATCACACGGGGGAGGGGGCGTCCGCGTCATGCAGCAAGAAAAAAGTTTTGTGGCTTTCTCCGCGCCAACTGAAATGGAACCCGGGGGAAAGGACAAAAGGGGGAACATTTTGGGGTCCCCGCTTTCACTGAGGAGGGAAAGGTCTGCGGCCCCGCCTGGCGCAAGTGTTCAATATTTGGGTTTTGGGGAAAAGGGGTTTCCGGGAAATTTCCCCGATCTTCAAAAAGATTCTGAAATTGGGGCCCGGGAAAAATGTGCATGCATTTTTCCAAATTTGTACAAAGCCCGGAACCCTCCTCGGTTGCAGCGACAGAACGGCCCCCCCCAACAAAATTGATATTTCGATGTTTCCCAAACCCTTTTGGGTTTCCCGCCGGCAAATGTTGGACCGAAGTAAAGAAAAGAGAAAAAGGGCCCTTAAAAAGATTTTTTGATGTTTTTAGGCGACAGAAGTACTCCCCCGTGTAACTTTTATGTCAGCCGTGGAGCTCATTGCGGACAACCCGCCGTTTTTTGAGGGCCCTTCGAGGGGCGACGTTATTTGTCAGTGCCAGGACTACGGGATGAAAAACTTTATTCCCTGCTTCGGGCCTGGAAAAGTGCTGAAAAAAACTGTTTTGGGCAGGGGGTGGGACGGGCGAAACATTTTCGTGGCCACATGAGGGCCGGGGGGGGGACTGAAAAAAGGGGGGGGAGGAGGGAGGGACATTGGGGCCGAAGCATTGTCTGGGGGAAATGAGTTTGGGTTTTTTATAAGGTGACAAAAGAGGAGGAGCAGGAAACGGGTGGAGGAGGGGGAGGGGGATGAGGAAGTTGAGGGGAGTTTACCCCCCAAACAACCCTTGGGAGTATTTCAGTGGGGAAAAGGAGGGGAGGGAGGGGCCCTCGGAGTCACTTGTGCGATGGCCCGCCCCGCTTGTTATTTTCCTGGCTAGTGACAGACGAATAGTCAGCATCCGGCGGAAGGGGGTGACTTTTGGCTTCCCCCCTATTGGACCCGCCCGACCGGTCCCAAAAGGGAGCCTTTTTCCCAGCTATTGAGAGGGGAAGACAAAAATCAAATTTCTATAGGGGAAAAACCTCCGTAATCAGTTGGCCGCTGCCTTTGTGCGGCCCTCGTCCCTCCTCTGACAGGGGGAGGGGGGGGGTTGGGCTTGGGACCAGCTCCATCAGTATAACCAAAATCTGGAGCACTTTAAAGGCAGTTCCCCTTTACCCCCTAGTGAGGGAGGGCAGCACCAGCCAAACAGCAGCAGAAACGGGGCCTAGAGGGAGTTCCCGAAACCCAAAAGGTTGGGGCCCCCACTTGGAAAAGCACTCTGCCAAAATAAATTTGAAGATCCGGGGGTTTGGGCTTCTGGGCAGCCAAAAAAAGGGTTTTTTGGGGCCCCAACTTGCCCAGTTTTTCAGTGGCGAAAGCTGTCCTGCCCCGGGAAATTTGTGTGGCTTTAGAGGGGTGTTCAGTGCGGGGGGGGCCATCGTTACCCCAAGGAGAACCCGCTTGTCCCCCGGGAAATGTGGAACGGGTGACCTTTGGCAAGTTTTAATTTAGGCCCCTGGGAAATTTGGCCGGATTTCCACACCAATGCCCTTTGGCATAAATCTGGGTTCAAAATACCTGCCTCAGCCAAATATTTGATGAGGGAAAACCCCTAGCCAAACATCTGCTGCCAGTTTCTCCCTTGCCTACCACCATCTTTACCCCGGGACTGGGTTTTTTTAACCCACCTCAACACTTTGTCATTGTGCCACTCTTTGACCCCATGCTTTCTCGTTTTTTGTGACCCTCCACACTGTGTCATTGTGCCCCTGTCTGACCTCATGCTGCCCGCTGTGGTAATCCAAAGTCCCCCACACTGTGTCATTGTGCCACTGCCTGACCCCTTTCTGCTGCCGCCCTGACCTTTGCTCTCAGTCATTGTCCACTCTGTGGCTTCCCCCTGTTTTGCCACCTCCAGAATGTCATTGTGCCACTCTTGACCTCATGCTGCTGCTGTGACTCCTGCCGTGCCCCCACCCCCCACTGTGTCATTGTTTCCACTGCCTGATTCATGGGTGTGCCCCCGTGACCTTTCCCCTCTCAGTCATTGTGCCATTCTGTGGCTTCTTCCCGTTTTTGGCCCCCTCCAGAAAGGGCATTGTGCCCCCTTTCCCAATTTTCTGTGCTGCTGGTGACCTCCCCACGTATCATTGTGTCACTCTGTTGGCCCCAAAACTGTTTTGCCGCCTCCCAGAATGTTTATTGTGGGCCCCTGCCTGACCTTTATACTGCTGCCCCCTGACCTCCGATCTCAGTCTTGTGCCACTCTGTGGTTCCCCGTGTTTTGCCATCTCCAGAATGTCAATTTTCGCCACTGCCTGACCTCATGCTGCTTTTTGGCTGCCCCCGTCACCTCCACACTCTGTCATTAAATTTTTCCACCCTGACTCTCAGCTTTTTTTTTTTTCCAGCTTTCGTGGATGACTTTACAGGCTACATCCCCCCTTTAGTTTTTTTGGTAAGTTTTGCCCTTTAAGTGCCCCCGAGAAATTTTATAAATGAAAGCGATTTTTAAAAGCCCCGGGGCAGTCATGTGCGTGTCATACTAAAAAACAACATTGTATGAAGATTTAAAACCCAATCCCCTTGTATATTTAAGCATGGCACAACGTTCTACAGCACCCCCGCAGGGCTTGTGCAGCTGGAAAAAGCTGCTTTTTAACGCGTTTGTGAAAGAAAATTTAAATTTGGAAACGAAATTTAATTTTTTTCGGGGGGAAAAATTTGGCGAAGTAGGAAACCCAATTTTGAAAATTTTTGAGAAATTCGCCCATCTCTAAATACAACCATAAATTCACATGAATACATAAATAAAAATTGGGTGGGGGCAATTTTTGGCAAAATTTAAAAACAAAGAAAAAGTCAAAAAAAATTTAGAGGAAAAAAACTGTTTACTTGGGGAAAAAATTATGCGTTCCCTTTTTGTACTTCCAAAACCGGAAGTGCATCATGAGCTTGTAGCGCTGATCAGCTGATAAATTTCCCCCGTTAGGGGGAACCATTTCATTCCCAAAGCACAAAAAAATAAGACGAAAATTTCAAAAAATTTAAAAAACAAGGTTTTGGGGAAAGTGTAGTGAGATAGTGAGGTGCAAGATTAACAATAAGTGACTAATAAAATAAGTGATAGGTGCTACAAAAAAGACAATGGGGAAAAAGGTCCAGTAACCCGGGAGGCCTGGGCCCTTTTTTTATTTTAAGCCCCAGATTCACCGAATGATGTTATTGGCCCGGGTATGCTGTCCCAAAGTGTCAGTTGAGGAAAGAATGAAATGTTTTTAAGCCCCCACGAGCATGAAAAAGGAGCAGGGATGGAAAAAATGAATTTCTTGGAATAGTTACTTGGGGAAAAAAGGCCACCCCAGGTCCTGGGGGTTCCAAACCCCTGTGGGAAAACTTCTGCCTAATCCTCCTTACCGCCCAAAGGGGGGTTTTTGTGCCGATGTGGGCCCTTTGCGCTTGAGCAAAGGAAACCTTTCCCCTTTTCCCGTTTTGTTTGGACCCATTCCCACCCAAAAACCAAAAACCCGCCTAAAATTCTCATTTTTCCCCGTGTGACCTGCACGCCGTTCCCGCATCCAGTCCCGGGAGCCAGCCTTTGTGTTTCCAAAGGGGGTTGGAGCATAAGAAATGGGTTTCACCCCAAACATCCCCAAAACCCAAAAAACCCGAAATTTTGGGGGGATTGCCAGGCTGTTGGCTTTGGAAATGTTGCTTTTCCGCCTGGTGGACACAGATGGGTTCCGCCACGTCATGGCCCTGGCATGCCCCTAATATCAGATGCTGAGCAGACATTTCTTTGCCAGAAAAGCCGTCACTGCCCCCGCCCACCATGTTGTCGGAAAAGATCTCCAGCGGATTGGCTTCATCTGTGTCCCCAAAGTCCATCTCACTACGCACCAAAGGACTAGTAAGAGATCAAAGGGGTTAATATCAAAGGAAAAAAGTCACTGGCGGGCTTTGGTGGTTGACAGTGCCTTGTTGATGGGTCCTGGGGTGGGCTCTCTTCAATACTGCTGGGATGGTTTCAGAGTCCAGATTTCCCCCAAACCCCTTTAAAAAAAAATAGTATCAAGGTTTCCCAAAAGAACCAGGGGGTTTTGAAATTTAAATTTTCCTTGGGACCCTCAACACACAGGTTAAGGGCCCCCTGCAC